>LJSK01000244.1:1888-33235 GCA_001299535.1 Leptomonas seymouri
TGTGCGCCAGGCTGTTGATGAAGAACGAGAACTGATGCACTGCGAAGATCTTCAGCCACACGACCCAGAAGAACGCCGCCCTCCATTCTCCTGTGGTCGCACCAGCCATCATCAGCGGGAGGAGGATTCCAGTAATGAAGGCAATGATCGCGAAGTACTTGCGTTGAAAATCCACCACAAAATTGCTTTTTAAGTCCGAGATGTTGGCATCGCCGAGGAGATCGTAGTCCATGCGCATGATGAACCAGCCGCAGTGCGAAAACCAAAAGCCACGGCGGGCATTGTAGGGGTCCTTGTCGGTGTCGGTGTAAATGTGGTGGATACGATGGTTGCGGGCCCACCACTTGATAGAGCCCTGAAAGGCACCTGCACCGATGAAGGCGCACACCCACTGCATGGCCTGCCCGGCAGTGAAGGCGTTATGCGAAAACAGTCGGTGGTAGCCCGTCGTCACGCCCACCATGCCCGTCGAGATCGAAAAGAAGATGAACCACACCAAGATGGGAAAAGAGAAGGGCACGCGCAGGTAAATGCCCAGCAACACAAACAGAAGAGGCACGGTGATGATGTAGATGCCAATCCAGTTGTACTGGAAGTTGCCTTTGCTGAACTGCGGGATCTCGCGCTCCTCACTCGAGTTTTTGATTGTCTCCGTCGGCAGCGTGCCGCACGTGAAGAGATTACGTATGTACTGCATTTTGCTTCACGGGCTCTGCCAAGAGTGCTGCTTTTACGTGGCCGATGACCGAATACGCGGGGGGTGGGTGGGAAGGAGGCAGTAGTGAAGAAGTTAGAGAATGGCCAAGAGAGGCAGAGCAGCTTCAATTTGCGCCAAAGGTATGGTTGAGGGTGAGCGGGCGCTGTGCGAACAATAAAAGAAGTTCACCAGCCGTGATCAATCACTCCAGCTGGGCCTTCACTCAGAGAAATTGCCCGAGAAGGGAGGGGGCGGAGGGGCCAATAGCGGTGATGGTCGTGGCAGTAAGGTCTGATGTTTACGTGGTAGCTAAAAGCCGGAGCAGAGCGTACCAGAGATGTGTATTTGCTTCTATGCGTTGGGCTTTGCGCATATGAAGTGGAGGGGGTGGGGGTGGGGGCAAGAGGTTGAGACAACGAGTAGCAGAGGGACCCATACAACTTCATTGAAGCACACAAACAAAACAACAAAACAGACAAACGGAAGCACTCCCCCCCCCCTTTGCGCGGCAGGGATCTCAAACGACTCAAATCAGGATGACGGTGATTCTGCTGCCCAACGTGCTTCTCCGTTTTCTTTTTCTTGGTTCTTCTCTCTCTCTTCTTTAACAACAATAGAAAATAAGGGTGTTAGTTACTTGAACTGGAAGTCGTACGCCGCAATGCACCGTAATGAACCCACACCAAGGACGTGACGCCATCAAGCACACACATACGCACCATCGCCACATATTCAGGGCAAGGGCCACATGAGGCCTCTCTCCTATTCCCTCTGCTGTTAAGAGCAACGCCGGACCACCGTAGCCGGTATCCTACGCACGCGCCTTCGCCAGTCCGACGGATTCACGCAGCACAGCAGTCACATCGCCATTCCTCGCCTGCAGCTGGCGCTTTGCCACCGCTGCTGGGATGTTCAGCGCCGTTGCCACCACTTCCACATCTGCATCCTCCACAGACCGGCTCGTAATCTCGCGCTCTCGCTGCGCCTCCGCCTCCTCCTTCTGCGCGATTTCAGCTCGCAGCTTTGCCATGCGGGCCTGCAGGGCGGTCTGGTCGAAGGTGCGCAGCATCGACGTCTTCTCGGCCTGTCCGTCGCCGGAGACATCGTTCATGGAGCGCTGCACATCGGCTTGACGTGTCATTTGCAGTGTGTGTGTGTGGGGGGGGGGGCTAAGCAGCTACTCTCGTGGAAACTCACTGAGAGGTGTGCGGTGGGCACGTGACGACGGGGATAGTCATTGCAGCCAATAGCGCAGAGTTCACGAAACGAGATGGAGGGCAGTAGAGGAAGAAGAAGAAAGGTGGCGGTGGTGAAACACAGGCCTCGCATTGGCCGACATTGTAAAGCTACACGCATGGGCAACATGTCAGTACTTGTGTAAGCACCCGCTGCGACATCCCTTCTCTCAGACTGCAGCGGGCAAAGAGCAGTTCAATGGAGGTCTTCACCACCCATCGAAATGTAAACGGTGGCGGCAGGCGCGGCCCCCAACGCCTTGCCTTCGTTTCTTCTCGCATAAGAAGAATAAGAGCGCTGACATTCTGGACGAAGTGACAACCACCAAAGACAAAAGAAGGGCAGTCCACGCATCGACGAGCGATGGGACCGCCAAGGCAAATAGATGCCCTTCATCGTGGCTGAATTCTCCATTCTTGATGGTACAGCAACAGCAGCAATCGGTACCGTTCTACAAAACCAACCAATACACACATATATATATATGTATGCTGAGTACAAAAACTCAAACTAAGACCATCGCGTGGTTCGGCTACGAAACCCTCCCCCCCCCCTCCAAATGGGATGACGGGAAAGACGCCTACACAACGCATCCTCTGAATAGGGAGGCGGCGGCACTCCGCCCCTCACGTCATTGATCAACAGCCCCCTACCCCCGCCCCCGCTCCGCCCACCCATCTCACCAGCCTTCGATTGGATCATCTTCACCTTTTGCTTTGTCCTTACGAGTCCACCTCCGTCGGCGAGTGGTGCGGCAGGGTCATGCGCTCTGCTTTACGGATCAGCGCGTTCAGCGTCTCGTCCAGCCGGGAAAGGCGGGCCGTGATTTCAGATTTGGTGGCACCACTGTCGTTCGCACGGACCGGGCTGCGAAGGGCGAGCGGCGCAGGCGGGCCTGCGCGGGCTGCGGGCGTCGTGGCCAATCCGCTGTTCATGTTGCCGCTGCTGCGCTGGTCGTTGCTGCCGGCATCTAACTCCGATCTAGACACCGTGGCTGATATGGAGGGGGAGCGCTTTGTCTTCACCTCTTTAAAGAGGGCGAAGGGGCGACGGCTGCTCGTGCCATGGCGAGGTGTGCCAGCGGTGGTGGTGCCAGTGAAGTTTGGGAGGTTCATGCTGCCAGGCGACCGCGGCGAGCCAGACGGGGAAGAGCGACGAGACGACTGCCGACTCATCGCCGTCAGGGTATCCTCAAAGGTGTAGGTGGAGCGCAGGAAGGCTGTTTCTGCCATTGCGAGCTCGCGGCGTAGACTGCGGAAGCTGCACGCTTGCGTACTCAACAAAAGGGCGTTGAACTGCACGGCGACGAAGTTCTTTTGATCGCGCTTCGCCACGTACAGCTTCCAGGTCCGTTGGATCGTACGGGCGGCTTCCCCGGGGACCTGCTCGCATAGCTTGTTTGAGCGAAAGAGGGTGTAGAGGTTGCGCTCTGCCGGTCTGATCGTGAGCAGGGCGTGCATGAGGCTGATGGACCAGCCTATCATGAGGATACCCACGCACCAGGATAGGAACGCTGTAAAGCGACCCACCCACGTCATCGGTGCGATGTCTCCGTAGGCCACAAAGGCCATTGTGGAGAAGCAGAAGTATACCGCGTCGCCGTAGCTGACGTCCTCGCCTTTGCTGTAGAGCAGCGCCAGGCCAAGCCAGGCCACGATGAAGCCCACCGCGGTGACCAAAGCGTGGCGAGACAAAAAGGTGTGGCGAAACAAATAAAACGAGTTGAAATGGTACCCGCAAACGGCCGCCACAGCCCGCTTGAACACGCTCTGGGTGGACAACCGAATGAAGTACAACACGTACACGTAGGAGCGGAGGATAATGAGGCTGTCCAGCATCTGAGCCCAGCCCGCCTTGCTGTTCGAGGTGGGTGGCGCCATAATGATCCACAGTAACATCTCCACCAGCATCGTAGAGGCGTAGGGGGAGTGCAGGGGGTTGATCACCCGCGTCACTGGGTTCGACACACCCGCGAAGATGGCTTTAATACGATAGATGCATACAATGCACATCTCTCCGGCCAGGGAGAAGACGAGGAGGAGGACGTGCAACACGATGTTCCCTGCCCTGCTCTCAACCTGCATAATGGAAAGCATGAAGCAGAAGAAAGCGAGAAACGACATCACGCCCCGAAGCCAGCAGTGGGTCATCTGATCATGCTCGAGGGAGACAAGGCGGCTGATGCCAGGGGTGGACATCGGCGGCACCAATGTGGGCGCCTGCAGCTGTGATAGCTTCTCGACGCGTGAACGGAGCTCCATCGTGGCGTTCTAAAGGGTACTTCCCGTGATACGCCGCTACAAACAACGCAGAGCGCCGGCTTCTCGCCTTTGTGCAAAGTAGAAAGTAAAAGAAGTGGGGGACGACGATAGGCACAAAGATACAAGGCACAGAGCCGCGTCAAGTTTGAAGGCGGGAGGCTTTGATAGTGCAGAGCTAAACGCACGCTTCGAGGGAGAGTGGCGCGCACGTGAGTACGAAAGGAGTATATATATATATATACTCGTCGAAGCAAAGCACAGCGCAGATGCTGCACACGCCTATTTATGTGGGTATACAAGCGTAGGCAAGCTGCAATAGTAAGTACAGTGCTTACCCTTATAAGAAGGCAAGAGAGAGGCAGTTGGATGCCAAGATGAAGGAGATGAATGGAAGGGATATAATTAAATAGCGTAGTCCCGCGCTGATTCGTGCAGCCCACAGGTGCGCTCGTTTTCTCCAACTTTCCCTCTAAAAGAAAAGAAGCATTATCCATGCACTTCGCCATGATGCGGTGCTACACGAAAGCCGCTGCAGCCGTAAGAACTGCAGCAGCGCAAAGCCACAACACACGCTGACCGCCGTCGTGCTGCTTTATCAATGCCTGGTCTTGTCCCATCTCCTCATCAAGACAACAACAACGCGTATCGTCCCTCTTCCCGTCCTACGCACCTGCTCCCAGCCTCAAAGCTCTTCCCCCTCCTTTTTTGTTTTGTCGCTTGTGACGTGTTTCAGTCCCTTCTTTGTGTACCTAGCTGAAGTACTGTCCAGGGGGGCGCGGCCCACCACTTGGTCGGGACAGCACTGACGAAACGGCCATCGGCATACGACAGGGGCGGGGCAGCGTTTCCACCTCGAATCGCTCTTCTCAGGGAAGCAAATGTGTTTTTTTTTAAAAAAAGAAGGAAGGGAGAAGCGTCTCAACCGCATTTCCAAATGCCACAACAATAACACAACTGCTGGAGAGGAACGCAGAGCTCTCCGGTGCCCTACTCCACCGATCTTGATGCGCTGCGACTTCCATCTCACGCCATCAACCCCCTCCGCGTGAGCTAGAAGCTCTTCCCCCATAGGTAGTGACCAGGATGAGCTCTCCGTAGGATCCGTACTCGACTCACAAGAGGCTACAAGCTTATACAGTGACGGAGGAACCCCACACATGGAAGGGCTACCGTTCTCACGGTGTGCTGCAACAGAAACGCCAAAGCGTACACTAGCACTCACCAAGAAAACGTCAAATATATATAAGGGATAAACACAAAGGCGCCGCAGATCTTCCGCTGCGCGTTGCCCACAACACCCCCCTCTCCAAACAGACAAAATCAAAGAATGTATTCAAGCGGGATGCGCGTCACCTGGCGTGCATCTGTAAGGGCGCTGGTGTAGTCAGGGAAAGGGCGTTGTGCAAGTGCACCGCACTACACTCGTCGGTGCGCCCCCGTAGAGCAAAAAGGAGAGGGTAACAATAACATAATAAAAAGAAGGGGGAACTGCAAGGGCAAGCGCGTTGTTGACGCCTCCCCCCTGTCAGAGCAACGGAGTCCGATGTCGCGGCAAGCACCAGCAACATCAGAATGAAGGGGAAGGGGGTCTTAAAACTGGGAGACGGCCATGCTCGGTGGGTGCGTCTTCGCTGTGGCGCTCATCTGATCCAGCACCTCCGACAAACGTGCACACTTCTGTTCCAGCTGCGACACACGATCTTTCCACTGCGCCATCTCCGCAATAACGGTGGCCGACTCGGCGCCCGCGCCGCCGCCGAGGGTGACAAACGACGACGCCGGGTCCGCGTCTAGCGAGTCTCCAGGAAGAATGATGATGGACTCGATGTCGCGACGCGACAGCGACGACGCCGGCACATCGCGGTCGCGCAGGGCGAGGTACACACGGTCGACGTCCTTCACCCGCTGCAGATGTCGTGCTGCCTTGTGCGTCGCGTGGAGGTAGGCGTTGTATTGAAAGGCAGAGAGACCGGTGAGGGGGTGCACGGTGGTCTCTTGCAGCGATTGCTGAGCATCCCGGAGGCCCTGGCGGGTGCGACGCAGCGCGGCAATCATGTGCGTCAAGATCCACGACAGCATCAGCATACGCGCCTTCTCCTTCAGCGGCGCCGGGCCTGGGCTCGCCTTGAGCACGCGGTGAAGCTTCCATGCAGTCTGAATCACACGAGCGGAGCGGTTGCGCAGGCTCTGTGCCAGCTCATGACACTCCATCAGCACCTGCATGTTCTGCGACTGCTCCGATGCCCGCAGGAGGGAGTAGATGATGATGGTGAGGTAGGCCATGAGGGAGTAGCTGGCTATCCACGCAATGAAGGCCACCGCACGACCCGAGAGGGTTGACGGGGTTATGTCGCCGTAGCCCAGCGTGGCTAGTGACTGAAAGGAGTACCAGAGCGCATCGCCGAGGTTAATGCTCTCCGCACGCGCGTACAGGCAGCCGATAGAGAGCCACGTACACAAGACCACGACGGTACCGATGCGAACCTTGCTGTGCAGCAGCCCGGTGCGGATCATGAAGGAGGTGGAGAGGGGCAGGTCGCTGACGGCGGACATGACGCGACAGAAGGTTCGATAGGCGTACACCGCGTTGTTTAAGTAAATTACAACGGAGTACAGGCGCAGAAAGATGAAGTAATTCAGCAGGTAAAAGAAAGGCTTGCCCCACAGCACCCACGGCGGCGTCTGGATGTTCCACAAGATGAGTTCGGCCACCATGTTTGGGAAGTATGGAGAGGTGAAGATGTTGCGCCCTTCAAAGAGAACGTTCGTCACGCCTGATATCTGTGCTTTGATGTAGTACGTCTTGCAAATGACGAGACAGGCCGCCTGGGACACCACGAAGATGGTGCAGTTCACCACGACCGCCGAGTGCGACACGCTCAGCATAGACAAAATGAAGACAGCGATGGCGAGGAGGGCTTGGACGCCACGCAGCCAGCGGTGGTACACCGACAGCACCTCCAGCACCGCTAGCTCCTTCGTCACCACCTTCGGTGGGGCCTTCTGAAAGTGCACGTCGATGTAAAGATCGTCTTTCAGGAAGTTCTTGATATGACGACCAAGCAGGCGGGGGCCCTTTGTGATGGTGCGGGCCACCCTATTCAGCGCCCCACGCGGCCGCCTCTTCGCGTGATTACCGCTGGCGGGGATGACCGATATCGGCCCCGACGGGACGGCCGCGGACGCGGCTGAAGGAGCGGGGGCGATCGTGGACATCTCGCGGCCCGCGCTGGCAGACTTGTTTTCCGCCGAGGACATCATCCGTTCACCCCGTTTTTGTGCGGCAGCGAATGGAGCGAGAGAGCCAAGAAGCTCAAATATGAAGTGCGGTGCTGCTGGGGGGTACGTAGACGGCGTAGAGAGGCTTCCCCTCCTTCCTTTCGTTTGTAGCGTGGCTCAGTTGTTGCGGCGATGGTGCTTCTGTGTACGCGGTAGGTTGCTTCAACACTACCTACCCAGGGCTACAACACATTCAAGTACGTCCTTATCTTTTGCTCTTGCTGAAAGGAATATGGAGAAGAGAGAGGGAGGGGAGAGAACCCCGATCTGCTTGGCAGCGAAAGCAGTGCCGCTAAGAAGTCGTCCACCAAAAAGAACCAAACGAGCCCCCAAAAGTCAATTCTACAAGTGTGTTTCGATAGATGAAGCTGTGAAAGAGAAATATATGGAAAGATGGGCTCTGCGGGACCCAACGAGAACGCAGTCGGAGATGTGAGGAACGGGGAGGGGGGGGGACAGGGGGAGATGGATGCTGCTGACGCGTACGTGCTGTAGCTCGCACACTGACACCAGTACAACAAAGCAGAAAAACTCAGATGCGCCAACCAACGCAACAACTACTAACGAGGAGAGGGGGAGAGGAGAGAGCGGAGCCGTGGTGCAGCTTGAGGTGGCGCGAGCGTTAGACATGACGTCCACGTCCACGCAGGCACATCCCGTCAAAGTTCCGAGATCCTAAGTGGGTGAGGGCGCATCCGTTTCTCTTACATTTTTGTTCCTTCACATGGGCGATATATCTCCTCCTTTTTGGTTCTCGCGCCGTTCGAGTCATCCATATCGAAAAGCAATGGAGTTCGGATAGAAGGCGTAGGCCGGTGACGGCACGCAGACCGTGCCCTCACACCTATTTGTCTTCCTTCCTAAGGTTTTCTCACAGCCGCTGAAGGCCTCCATTTCGCTAAGCCTGCGACCACAGCGATCACGTTCGCAGACGAACACTCACGCAGACCTAAACAAAGAAGAACATCACACCCCTTGCTGCAGATACGGAGTAGAAACAGAAATAAAATATGGAAAGTTTAATGCAATGCACAAGAGAGCGCGTTCGTGCGCGCGGGAGAGTTCCATTGAGAGGACACTGAAAACAACAAGTAAGGTGAGCCATGTGCCGTGCACGGAGTGACGAAGTAAATAGCTGCCTGCCGACTTCTCGAGTTGTAGCAACGTAAAGTCGACGTTAAAGAAAAAAATTAAAAGGCCTCTATGCTGCGCTTTGACTTCGCACAGCAGTTCCGATGCACAGTGGCCAATGCGAGAGCGAGAGCGGCGGGGGGAGGGGCTTGCTCAACGGCACATCAAGAGAGCACCCGATGCCGACTGCGGCAATGAACGCAAAAAAACAACAAAAAGAAAAGCAGAAACCAAAATGAATAACCCCCCGCCCAATATACGGCGTTTCTTAAGAGATCGCAGATACGCGAAAGACGTCTTGGGTTCGCCAACGAACATGGAACTCGGGTATCCGTAACGTTGCAACAATAAACGAAACGAAACAGGCAACAACGAGCCCTGGATGAGTGGGGCACCTGGAATACAGCCTGTAGATAACGCAAGCGGTATGAGCTCAGCGAACCCCTATCAGGTGTTGGCTCAAGCTTTAGTGACGACGGCGTGCGCGTTGGGGGGTCGGAGGGGGGGGGGGCAATCGAGGTAAAGGAGTGCCCTTTCGCTATCCGTCTACTCTATTTTGTGCTGGCGAGTGAAACCAGAAGCCCCTGAGAGCACCCTAGATTTGGTGGGTGGTTCGACTGATGGGCGAACGTGCTGGCAGCGTTAGAACGCTTCATCAGGCGCGCAGATGCTGCCGGCGACGTAGCATCACCGGCAAACGCTGCAGCATTCGAATGAAATGTATCCCCGAAACAGCGCTAGTGAAGGAGGAAGACCGCGTCCCTTCCCCTTTCGAGTTGGACGAGTTTTTACTCCTTCAGAGGAAGTGTTCTGACGCTGCCTTGTTCCTGCGAAAGGAAGCTGACTCGGTGTTGCTCCTCGCGTCCTACGCCTTGCTTTTACCTCTACAAAAGCTGTCGATGCCTGAACGGTCCTCCTTGGCCGAATGGTGGCTGTTGCGACGCCTCAAAAAACCCTCTGCTTGCTGCACCAGCTGCTCTCAGGACTGATGCCGTCAAGGATGGCGGTGGAACCTTCTGGGGATGCAATGGGCTTCAATTCAGTCAGACGCCGCTGCACGCCATGCACACGCACAATGGTTCGCCGTCGCTCGCCCCTCGTCGATGAGACTGAGAAGCAGCTCAATCACCACGAGGAGCACTGCACACATCAACTCTGGCGTGAGGTGCTGATAGAGGATTTGGTAGTGGGGCTGCTGAACGAGCTTGGCGTCGTTAATCGTGTCTTGTGGGTAGACATTTTTGAAGCACGCTGCCGCTTCCATTGCGTGAATATCCATCGCTGTTTCCTGTAGAACGTGGGTGGACGGTCATCAGCAGCACAGAGCGCCACTGTGCCAGAGAAGAAGGGCTCGCTGCAGTCGCTGTTCTCTTTCAGATCGGCATCCGAGAAGTTTACAAAGAAGCCGTTGACCGCCCGGGCACCTTTCCAGAAAATCGCCTCGACGCCCATCTCTGTCAGCCGGGTATCGGCGCAGTGGTGCTTGTGCGCACGCCAGAAGAGCGGGCAGCAGAGAACATTCGCCATGGGGAAGTCCACTGGCGTGGCTGCCGCCAGCAAAGCCTTGTAGCACGCCTTGCCCGTTTCACCGGAATTGCCGTGACCCATGCACGTCTGCAGGCTGCCACCGACGTCTTCGATGGTCTTGATGCTAAGTGTCTGATGCTACTATAACAGATTCACCACGAGCTCCGCGCCATTCACGGTGCGGCTGTCCTACTACATGGAGTACGTGTAGGTGGCTCCGTGGTGGTTGCCCCTTAAAATATAGGTGAATGTGGCGAGGACGAATGGATACTGTGCGGAACAGCGGATGAAAGTGATAGACAAGGGGGGGGGTTCCATCTCCCTGTTGGGCGACGGTGTGCTGACCGCATCGCCTTCACAACACACCAGGCGCTGAGGCAGCCAGTGGCACACACGCACACACACACACACACACACACACACACACGCCCGCGGGTAACAGCAACAGCAACAACCGAAAGCGCAAAGCGAAGAGCAGCTCTTACGTAGACACGCCGGCATCCATGCTATGTACAACGTGACGCATACCCAATCCTTCTTTTTCTCTCGCCCAATGATGAAGTAAACACATACATAAAATGAAAGTTAAGAGAACTTAGAACGGGGGGGGGTGGCGGCGCCATGAATGAGTCCCTTTGCAGATCATTGATGCTGGTGCGCGTGTAGTTGATCGCCAATGTATGCCCTTTATTATTATTTGTGTGTGTGTGAGGGTTCACGCGAAGGAGAGCCATGGGGAGACAGGAAAGAGCGTTTCAGACATGCGAATCACCTCGAAAGAGGACTCATTAAGACTTTTTACATGAGGAAAGACGAGGGCGCTGCTTGTATACGCTTTTATACTTGAGCAGAACAAATAGAAAAGAAGAGCCATACACAGCACATCTCTTCCGACCCCGTTCTTTGGCCTCCGTGACGGGCTGCAGTGCAAGAAGCTCGTTTGAATGCTCTGCTCACCGCAGCGGCCGCAGACTTTTTGTTTAACGGGTAAAGATGTGTATAACACAGTAGGAGGAAAAAGAGAGACCGTAGTGGACAAATAGCAATCGTACGAGCTTCAAGAACAACAAGAGACAAAACTGATTGAAAATCACAGAGTCTAGAGAAGATGCGTGGTACACATAGAGAGTGGATGAAGCACATAGTTGGGTTGTTTTGGTTATAGAACAGCGAAGAGAGTCAGGAGACGTAAAATATCAAAACAAACAAAGAAACACACACACACACGCACAACCGACATGAAGAACGGCAAATGAAAGTGATAAAAGCTGAAGCGAATCACCCTCTGCGCTCTAGTGCAACACAGCAGTCAAAGAGACAAGGTTAGCTGTGCCGCTCCATAGATCTCGGAGGAGGATAAACACTATGGATCTAGATCGACAAGTAGTGAAGCAGCCATGATAGCGAGCAGCAAAGAAATGAGAAGCACTTCACACACACACACACACACGCAAAGGAAGAAGCAATTGACATATAGCCCTTTGCTCTCTCAGCAACCTCCTTTGCCGGTAATATGGACAAGGTGGTTCATGTTATGTAGTGAAGGATACATAAATCAGTCCGTCGATCAATGTACATCGACCTATGTGTCAACACGAGAAAGTTTTCGCACTTTCCTTCTATAAACGACCACGAAAGTAAAAGGTCATGGTCGATCTAACAAGTGTGGTAGGCAGCTGAGTCTATATGTGGTCTCCATCGCATTTCCCTCGTTCTCTCTCTCTTTTGTTTCTTTTTGCTTCTCCACGAATGCGAGAGCCGTAACAACAAAAACAAAAAACTATAAACTAAGAAAAAGGTAAATAGAAATGATGAAACCAAAAAAAAACGAAACAAAGCAGGAGCACTGCATCACGGGCGCAATTCCCCTCGACATGAAGCCACCAAAACAACAACAACAACAAGTATTCATTGCTGCTGTTGTTGCTTCTTATTATTTTTAAAATAAATTTCTTTTGCATTTCTCTTATTTTCTTCCTTATCGGATCCAATAACTATTCAACGCAATTGGTCGAGTTGGGATATGAAAAGAAATATGAGAAAGGCCTCACTGTAGGTAGTCTTTACTTTGCTTCGCCCTGTCGTATCAACGCTGTGAAAGCAGTGACGGATATGCAGAAGATGCGGTTAGAGAGAAAACAAAGACAAACACAACAAACCGTTATATATACATATATACATACATGTATAGAAATAGGAAGGCTGTGCTGGGCAGCGTAGCTGTGTTCTTTTCCTTTCTTCTCTTCCTTCATCTGTTGTCAGGAGGGGGGGGGGGGATATGTCGTGCATCGGTGTAGGGTGCGGTGGAGAGAAGCAGCAACAACGGCGAATGCATACATATCTGCAGCCCGACATGGAAGAGCGAAGGCGGAAGAATCATAAATAATTAATAATATGAAAAGAAAACAAGCCAAACAACAACAACAAAAAGAAAGGCATGTGCGAACCAAGATGGACATGATAAAACAAAGAGCACACACACACGCATACAAAGTGAGATGGTGGCCGTGTAAGGCAGAGGCGACTGAGGCCACCCACTAACCACAACAACCAACAGAAACGGAAGAAGTGATGTTTAGCTCCCACGATGAAGAATAAAAAGAAAAAAGAAAAAGAAGGAGAAGAAATACAATGCATGATAACGTATATGAGCAGAAGGGAGAGTTCCAACCACCGTGAAAAACAACAGCAAGAACAACAAGAGTAAAAAGAAAAAGGCAGAAATACGGGGATGGGGTGCTATAAGACGTCAAAGCAAACAGTGCTCAAACCAAAGCAGCTCTCAATTCAGAAACAAGTGCATGCATATCTATCTATATACAAATATGCATGCATAGTGCCTATCAAAGAAAAAAAAAAAGATCAATTAGTGCTTGAAGGACTGACGGCCAAGCAAAGGGTTCTGAAAGGATTGGGGTGAGCGTCGCGCCGGTGACGGCGTGAAGCTGCCATGCGTCGCAGGCCGCGTGAGGGCCTTTTCCTTGATGCCGTTGCCATGGCTGAGGTTGCTACTTACACGTTGGATCTGCTGCGAAGCAGCTCGCTGCCCCAGTTGGTGGCGATAGTCAGGGTTGACGCCTGCCGCACGTCCGGAGCTCGTAGCCCCCTGCAGCGAAGGCTGTGGCGGGTGCCCCTGTCGATTGAGGACAGACGCGGTTGTCAGATCCGATGGCGAGCGCGAGGGTGCCGAGAAGGAGCGTTGGGAGGTGTTTGGGTTCGTGCCTACTTTTGACGCCCTTGTGAGACTTCCGCTGCTTGCGGGTGTGTGTCGTTCGGACTTCGATACCCGGGGGTCGCTGCGGGTGCGACGACGACAGATCTCCGACTCCTTCTTGGCAGTCGACGCTTCCAGAATCTCGATTGTCGTCTGCAGCTCCGCTTGCTGCCGTCGTGCTTGAGGCACAGTGCAGCAGTAGAAGAGCAGCAGCAAAACTAGGCACCCAATGAGAAAGACGACACACAGAGAGACGGGGGCAGCGATATTCACATCACCGAACTGCTGCCCCTTCAGCAACTCGGCCTCGCCAGCAGCTCGGAGGGCGCTGAACACGGACAACTGCTCGCGGGTGGGGCTCGTGATGCGGTGCTCGACGACACTCAAAAGGGTCTGGAGACTAGATGTGAAGCGCCACCCTCCGTCAGAGTCCACCGAGAGCACCGCGCCCTCCGAGGCGGTGCTACCCTTCTCCGGCCAGACGGAGCAGTTCGAGCTATCCACCAAGTACTCCATGCTGAAGTTCGTGTAGAAGCCGTTCACCGTACGGGTCCCATCCCAAAAAATAAGACGCGGGTCGATGTCGCGTAGGTGTAGGCGGTCTGGGAGGGAGGCCGGGAAGCGCCAGTAGAGCACGCAGCACAGCGGATTCGTCGCGACACAGTCGCCAGCGATGCCCGTGTGCAGGGGCATCTTCACACAACCAGCTGCGCCGGTGCCGCCGGCACCCTCGTAGAGGCAGCTGTTGACGGTGTTAGAGCCAACGCTACTGAGTGTCTGCAGAGCAGAGTTTTTAGAGAGCCTCTTCAGCATGATGTTCATGCCCTCGTTGAGCACGTAGGGGTAGTTGTAGAAGCTATCTTGAAGCATGCCGTGGTGGATTTCGTAGATGAATTGTTGGCCTGCGCGTTGCTTCATTAGATACATTGGAGAAGCATCTACGGTGGGAGCTGCCGTCAGCATCATGCAAGCCCCCACAATGGACACCAACACGAATGTCCGTAGACGCATTGCCACTAAGCACTCCATACGCCCTCTCTCGTTGTGCCCGCGCACTGCAACGAAGTCTCCCCTTTCAACGTACAATCGTTTGGTGTGCTTATCCCTTGCACGCGTTTTCCTGTTAAACGCCCTATTGGAAGCTCCGACACAAATTGCAAACTAATAAAGAATAGGGCAGCGGGGGTGCGGTGGGTGGAGGTGGGGTGGGGTGTCGAGGGGTGGCGATTGCGAAGGAAACAAGAGTGTGTGAGCGAAAGTACATGGTGAAAGGGACTTACGGATTGCAAACAAGTCAATGAAACAGAGACAGCAAGAGAGAGCGAGAGACGCTCCATGATTCATGCAAACGCGAGAGGCATTCACGTTGATGCTTACACATCTGTTCTATCTTCAGCACGACCACAAGGAGAACTTCTTTTATTAGCTTATCGATTGCAGCTTGAGAGAACAAGACAATGTAGCAGACGGTTTTCCTTCACATAGAGACAAGAAGTCCAACAACGAGGGGCTATATATATATACATATATAGAACCTCTCGTGATCGTTTTTAATATGAAGTCAGAAATCAACAGGACAGAGGGGGGGGGCAACACCCATCCGATCAATGCTGCTGCTGCTGCTGCACGCCTTTGATTTGAGAGAGCTCCCACTCCAGCTCCACTTGGCGCCGTAGAGATGCTTCCACCATCCCCTGTAGCGGCAGCACCACTTGCTCGTGCAGCTGGATAAAGCGATCACGCTCACATTGTAAGGCGCCCGCGAGCATCTCAACCTGCCACTCAAGTCGTTGGATGCACCGCTGTGTGGAACGGGTGTCGCTGCATTCATCCTGCGCGGCGGTGGATGACACCGTCAGCGTTTCTCGCCCGTGGTGCCTGTGATTCGTGGGATTCCGCCCCTCGCTCGACGATGTTGCCGTTCCTGTGTACTTCAACTGCACATCTGGCTCAGCACGATGGCCTCTGCCGGAGAACAGAGAGGCTGCTGGAGAGTCCACTGTGTGTTTGACCACCACCGGCGGCGGGGGTTCGGCTACTGCGGTGCAGATGGCAGCAGAGAGAGCCTCTTCGGAAAGCATCGAGGGAGCTGCGCGAGCTACATGCACCGATGCGGCTCCTCCCTCCAGAGTTGCCGTGGAGGGGATCCCTACTGGCGTCGATGCTGCTGCATCTGCCGCCGCGAGCTCACGCCGCCGCCGCTGCTGCAGAATGGCTTCGGCGCGGGATCGATAGGGGGTGCTGAGGTAGTCGTGCAGGGCGCTGAGCTTTGCTTCGAGTTCGTCCACCGTGAGGGAAGCAGGGGTGGGGGCGGCAGGGAGGCTCATGAAGGACATCGCTCCCTTTTGAGAAGCCTTCCATAACCTATGTGGGGAGATAAAACCTTAGATGAGCTTGCGGTTTGGACAGCCGAGGCGGCGAAGGGGTGGGGGTGGGGGGCAAAACGAAGGTAAAGAGATTCGGGGTGAGGCGGTGTTTTGAAAAATGGCGCGTTGCCCTTTGGGCACTTCCAAAGACACAGAGTGTCGTTGCCAGCGTAGGCCATGAAGCCTGGCGATCCTTACGTTGGTCCTAACGCGCTATATCACAGCGCTGCTACAGGTGAACGATTTCGCTGGCACTCTCCCCGCCTCCCACCCCGGAAAGAGAGGGTGGAGGGGTGAAGGCACACGCTTCGAACAACAACAACAACAACAACCAACCATTGGCTGCTCTCGGCATGCCATGCCACGTGCGTCATGCAGCGGGAGCACACAACTGTTTTGAAATATGCCTTTTCATCTTTGTTAAGCGTAGTCATGAAGATATCTTATTTGCTATTAAAGTGGCACTTAAATCAACTTCAAATTAGACTCTCCCCCCATCCTGATGAACGTCCAGAGGACTTGTTATCTGCGTAGGCCTGCTGTCTGCGATGCCAGAAGGGGGCCAAGCGCAAACACCAACGTGTTATTAACAACCCCTACTCTCGTCTTGTTCCCTCGCATTGAATAACTGCAACTGCCACCCGCAACGTGCAGCCAACACACAGAAGTAAATAATAAGAAGGCGTGAGCGGCGGGGTGTGGGGGATCTGCGGCGCTTCCCGCATTCGACGGTGACGCATCCCCCCTCCGTCTGCTGTTGCTCACGCCTTCTCTTTGTCCGCTGCGGGAAGTGCGCGGCTGTGATACTTCCGCTTGTAGCCCTGCGCCTTGCTGCGGTCAAAGAACTTGATCTTCTCCGAGTCTTCCAGGTGCTGGCGGACCAAATGCAGTCCGGCCACACTGTAGTCCATGCGGCTCACACTCTCGTCCAGACCCTCCGAGATTCGGCGGCGCAGGGTGGCCAGGCGACGCGCGCCTCGCACCTCCGAGACCTCACCGCGAATGGCAGCGGCACGCAGGCCCTGAGTCGCACCGGACTCAGCCGGCATCATGACGAGGGCCAACACCATCTTTGAGGCCGTCTCGTAGTTCAACACCGCCTTCTCCGTCAGCATCGACTCAAGCGCCGTCAACAACGCATCCACGTGCACGCTGGTCAACGAGAGCAGCGTGTAGCGCAGCTCGCTGGGGCGAATCGTCTCGATCACCGACCACAGGTACTCCCAGACGGACATGTTCAAGAGCATCGGATGCCGTGGTGTGGACTCATCTTTGCGCTGCAAGCGCTGCTCCTCCACGCTGACAATGTCGAGCGCCTCCATTAAGCGCTCTGCTGCCTCGGCGGTGGCGGCGGTCTGCTGCCCTGCGACACCGACCTCAGCAGCGCCGTCCGTGCCGTCCAGCTTCTGCATCGCGGCCCGCTTCGCCGTCTCCTCGTCCATCGCCTCCTGCGCCATGCGCTCTTCCTCCTCTTGTGGGAAGACGATGTCCTGTGTGCGTAAAACACATCGAATGCATCGATCGACGCCGGCCGTGGCGACGCAGGTGCCGTTTGCTGTGGCGGCCATGGCCCAAATGCCGCGTTGGTGCTGCCGGAAGAGCTGAATCATCGTCCAGTTGTCGCCATCCCACTGCTTCACGGAGCCGTCCATCGACACAGTAAAGACGTAGTGGGTGTCCTCGAGAAATCCGACTTTGGTAATGTAGTCGTCGTGCGCGTGGATGGCGCGGTGGCAGTCACCGAAGTCGGTACCCCAGAACCGCAGCGACTTGTCCATGCCGACGGAAGCGACCAACGTACCATCGGTGGAGAAGGACAGCGAGGTTGGGGGGAGCTTGTGCCCGAAGAGAGAGAGGTAGGGCTTCATGGAATCGGCAAAGAAGAGCTGGATGTTGTTGTTTTGCAGCCCAACACCAAAGAAGCGACCGTCTGGGCTGAAGGCAGCGCAGAGGGGCGTTTCGGTGAGTTCAATCTCCTGCTCCTGGACGAGGGTCGCCGAACCGGCCGCACTACCGTTGTTGTCCACAGTTTCCTCCTCTCCGGCCTTCTTAGTTGCGTGCCCCTTCACGGCCTTCTCCTCGGAGATGCCCACCGACCACAGAAGCACGCGGCGATCCGCGCCGAGTGTCACGAAGCCGGAGCGGTCCGACTTGCGCACGATGTGCTTCACCCCGCCAACGTGCGCTGCTGGGCAGTGAAAGAGCACCGCAGACGAGGCAACGTCAAGCAAAGAGACAGACCCGTCCTGCTGACCCACGCAGCACAGCAGCGATGAGATGGCCGACATACATGTCGCCTCGTCGACGTCGACGCTGCCGACGTTGTTCAACGAGCCTTTGAAGTTCACACGAGCCGTGTTTGCCTCCTTTGCGTCGTAGAAGTCGTGGTGGTCGAGGTGGTCGCTCTCTAGCAAGTCTTCCTTCACCGTTAGGGACCACATCATGACCTTTTCCTTGCTCATCGAAAGCAGGGCCGTGTCTGTGTCGACGAAGGCCAGCTCGCGAATGTCGCTGTGGTGTCCCTTCCAATCAAAGGTGTGCCGTTGCTTCAGATCGGTCAGCGTCTGCACCGCCGCGCCTTCGCGGTCGCTCGTCGTCAGCGTTGTGGTGAACGTCTCCATGGTATTGTTGTTGTAGATGACGGCGATGTGCAGCGTGTCAGCCTCGCTGAGCTGCTCGCGTGCTGCCGGTGGGATGAGATGTACGCTGCGTATCTTCTGGGATAAGAAGAAGGTGCGCAGAAGAACGACTTCTTCCGCAGCGGTGGCATGTGCTGGCGCACCGGCATCTGCTTTACGTACAGATGTTGTGCCCTCCTCTCCAGCTTCGTTCTCGCTGGCCCCGTCGTCGTCGTCGTCGTTCTCTACCTCCTGATTTCTTTCACCGCCAGCAGCCTTCGTGTCTTTCCTTGACTTCTTGCTTCCAGGCTTTGCCTCGGTGTCCGCCGCCTCTCTCTCCGCAGCTGCGGCCGGCCCACGTCGTCGCTTGCGCTTACGGTACGTCTTCTTCTTTACGTCTTCGGCTGTCAGCACGTGGAAGACTTCCACCGTGCGGCTGGTGCAGCCCACAATGTAGGCCCCGTCGTGCGAGAAGGCGAGTGTGGTGATGGGCTTGTGATACTTGCGCGGGATCGTGCCGTGATCGAAAATGGCGCCTTCGTCATACTTCTGTGTTTTGGTCGTCGACGCTGGTGCAGCGTCCTTACTTACGCCACCGGCGGCCGCCTCGCCCAGCAGGAGCGGCTCCGTATTGTATACCCTCAAGTAGTTCTCACGGAGGCCGCAGTAGAGCCGCCTGCCCTGCGAGTCCGCCACCATGGCGGTGATCTGCGTGTCGGAGGCGATGACGGTGTACAGGCACTGACGCAAGGTGAGGTCCCACGTCTTGACCAAGCCATCCGCTGACCCACTCAGCAGCAGCGCCCGATCGCGCGACATGACACCGCCGCCATTCCTACTATCATCCGTCATGATCGCGGCGGCAGGGGTAGCGGCCGCAGCACTAGCGGCGGTGCTGGACGGCACCATCGAGAGAGCGACGACACCACCGCGGTGCCCACGCAGGCGGAAGGACGCTTCTTGACTCACCAAGTCCCACACCGTGATATCCGTATCTTGGCCACCAGAGCACAACGTCGAACGGCTAGAGTCCACGGCCACGGCCAGCACCTGAGTGTCCACGCGATGACCCAGCGCGTAGAAGCGGCAGACGGGGAGGCCGTAGTTGTTGGCCCCGCTGCATGAGAAGCACGCGACGTAGCCGTTTGAGTACCCAACAAACAGTAGCCAACCGTTCTGGAAGGAGGCCTGCGTCCCAGGGGCGACACCGCTGCTGCTTGCATCGAGGGGAGCAACGTGCAGGGTAGTCACCTCGACCGGCAGCTTCGCCTCTGCGGGGATGAGGGTGTGCATGAGCTCGCCACTGCGAACCGAGTAGACGCGGACAGCCTCCAGGGAAGGGACGAAGACAACGGCGGCGGCTGTAGAAACCAGCGGGCCTGCAGATCGACTCTTGTTGTTTCTGCTGCTAACGCCCCCGCCACGCCCATGGAAAGGGGCTCCACTACTGTTGGCGCTGATGCTGGCTGGGGCGCTGTAGCGGGGTGGCACGACGGCTGCACCCATTGCAAGGGACGCGCTGCTCACCACGATGCCGCCCTGTGGACCGACCACGTAGCGAAGGTAGGTCTTCTCTACCATTGCTAAAAAATCGTATAAGAGAACAGCATACACTCACAGAAATGAAGCGAAGCCAAGAGATGTATGCGCAGATGATGGATGCTCTGCTGAGCTTGCTTACCCACTTCCACTGTATCTTCTATAAACGAAGGGGGGGTTATATATATATATATATATATATATATATGTGTGTGTGTGTGTGTGTGTGTGTGCCGGGATGCGTGTTCAAAGCAACGTTAGAAGGGGGAGAGAAGGAAAGCAACAGCAACAGATACAAGTCAAACAGGAAGACTAGCTTGAGAGATGTTGACGGCGAGCTGCTGCGCCAAACAAATCCCATGGAGGGGTGGTGGTGGTGGTGTGTGGAATCAGCGAGCTCAACTTCTGGCACTTCTCCATGCGATGCCCTCCTCCCCCCCACCCCGAGGCGTCTTCTTCAGTTCCCCCCCTCGTTTCTGCGTAAAGAAGTCTGTGAGATACCCCAAGATGGGCTTATTCAAAACACCAGCAACCGTGAATCATCCCATACAGAGTGGATCACGACAGAGGGCAGGGTATCGTCGTGCGTGCACGGCGAAGGGGATAGCCAGCAGCGTGCCACCTCTCTCTCTAAAGGATGCCGCCCAGCTTGTTATCCAGCAGCCACTGCCCCTTCTCAAACATGACACCCCGCACGCGGGAGCTCGTTTGTCGGGAGGTCACCTCGAACTCATAGCGCACCTTGCGGCGGAAGAAGTTTTTGTCGGTCACGACAAGGGTCTTGTAACCTTCCTTCAAGAGGCGGCGGTAGAGCCGGCACGCCTGCTCCGGGGTAGGCTCGATGGGAGGCAGGTACTGACTTGCAGCGATGCGCTGCTGCTCCAGCTCCATGCGACGTCGGTTGGCACGGGTGTAGTCTGGTGGACCCTCTTTCCACCACTTGCCGCCGCTCGCTAGCGTCCGCGGTGTGCGGCATAGCTGATGCAGCACGTGGGAGCTGGTGAGGGCCATGCTGGAAGCTCCAAGCAGAACTGCACGACGTGTTTGCTCAATAAAGCAGGCTATCTTGTCCGAGTAGAGCGACGAAGGGAGAAGGATGCAGAAGCGGTGAGGCAAGTCGAAAAATAAAGAAGGATAAAGTGAAGGGCACCCATCTGCCAACAACGGAGAACCACTTCTAATGCGCGTGGCCACTGGGGGAGAACGTTGAGTGATCTCTGTCGTGCAAAGAACGGCTGTGTGTGTGTGTGTGTGTGAGGTGGTGGTGGCCACTCCCTCCCCTCCCCTCTCTACCCACTTCTGTGTTTTCGCGAGTTGCTGTTGTGCAAGAAGCAATAGAAGCACCGGAAAGGCGCTTCAAGAATCAAAAGAAAGAAAAGCAATAAAGGGAGGGCACACACACAGATATACGGGAGTACCTCAGAAGTCCTGCACATCACCCGCCCAGGTCACGTGGCGTTTACGAGAGAGCCTTGGCGGACGACCTTCGACAACGCCACTTCCCTCTCCTGTGCTGCGCAACAAGTGCGCGTTGGAGGCGGTACGAGCCGCACGCATGGGGCCGCTTTCACGAGAACCGTTGCCACATGCCAGCGCGATCGCTGCAGCAACAGCGGATGTCACGTCCATCTCCACGTTCGCCTTTTCTCTGAAACGAAGTGTTGTTGTTTGTTTGCTGCCGGGCCCCTTCGCAGCGCGGGGGTTTCGGAAGATCGCTGCGCTGGCGAGTGGGCGCTTCCGGCGGAGCTGCTGCCGCTGGGTGTGCGGCGTGCTGCAGGGCATACCTTCCTCTTCGCCCGCATCGTCGCCGTTCAACGGTGCGCACCACCGGCCAGGCGCAGCTGCGGGGCACACCGATGGATCGTCGTATCTGCCTGATGTGGTGCCAAGGTCTGCCGTAGCAAGGTGGGCGCTGCTCATCTTTGGAGGTGAGTAGACGTGAGGCTCGGGCAGCGAAGTGCCGTCACCCGTGTCCGTACGCAAGGAGACCGAGACAATGGGCACACTGCTTGCTGAACGAGCATTTGACAGGACACGAAGAGCCACTGGCGCTGAGAGGCGAGACGGAGGCGGAGATGCGTCATCTTGTCGAGGTGAAGGGGAGCCGCCCTTCCCGCTTCCACTGAGCTTACTCGGACCAGTAGCAGGTCGAAGACAATTGTGCTCGCTGTTCACTGCTGTCCGTAGCACGGGTGGGTGCGACAGGGGCTTAGGATGCATAGGAGGGGCGGCGGCACAGGCCTTGCAATCCTTCCGTGGCTGGGGCGTGGGAGGTGCAGAACGACGCGAGGGTCGCGGCAATGCAGGCTGGACGAGAGCTTCTTGTTCCGCTTCCTCTTGGAGGAGGAACGCGCGGTGGGCTTCAGCGGCCTCGACAGCTGTGGGCGTTGCACGTTTTGAAGTGGAGTTCGGTCGCGAAGATGGAGCTAAAGCCCTGATTGGCGGTGATGAGGTATACGGGTCGGGCGCCTTTGAAAACGCGTGCAGCGTTGGCTCCCCGGCCTCACCGTCTACTAGACTCTCCGGCTGCTCCACCGGTTGCGCCTGCTGAAAGCCATCACGATAGAGTTCGCGCAACACGCATTCCGGCAACACCAGAGTGCTCCAGCGCGCTTGCCATTCCTTCTGCTGCACATCACAGATCTGCATCAAGAAGCGGCGCTGCTGCGCTTCTTGGCTCAGGAGCATGCCGTGTGCGCGGCGATGCAGGCGCTCCGTGCACAGGTAACGTTGCTGGCGGCACTCCACATGCTGTAACACGCCTCGCACCTGTTCCTCGTCGCTGCGCAGCGTCCCTGCAAATTGCGCAAGCTGTGGTGCCGTGAGGGCGACGACCTGCGCTGGTGGGACAGGCGGTGGCGACGATGCCAACGACATCAACGCTGTGACAGGCACGCGCTCATCGTTGTGGAGCTGCAACTCACAAAACGAGGCCATGCTGGAGTTATCTCTCGGTGGCACCGCCCTTCGCGCTTTTTGGCTTTGCTTGCATTGCTCTTCTTCCACAGTGAGCTTCTTCCAACACCCCGCCTCTCGTTCCTCGCACGTACGTCGTTCCACACACTCCTGTAAGCTCGTAAGCCACAAGACATCGCACAGCTCCTCACGCCACAGCAGCGCGCGCTCCTGGGCTTCGAGATCGAGCATATGCCGCTGCTCGAGGGAGAGGGCTGGGGGAACTAGCGGGCCTGAAGATGTAGAAGGCGACATTGACTTTACCGATGCAGGCGGAGGTGACAGCGGGGATGCTCCTCCTGCTTCCTGCACGGAAGAGCTGTGAACGGATACTGTGAAGGATAGCTCAGCCTGCACGTCGCCTGCCGGTGTTCGGTACGTTGGGGTGTATTCATTGCTCACGGAATCCACGGATGCGTCCGCGCTGTGCGTTGTGGCCTGAATCAGTACCGCCTCTGCGGATCCGACAGACGGTAAAGCGGCATCCTCCTCCACACTCCAGTGAAGCAGAGCACAGGGCTCTTCTTCGTCTTCCGCGCTGCTGAGGTCCAGTGCGGTTGCACGTGGGCTCGACTTGTCCGTCGCACCGTTGCCTTGATGAGCAGCTCCGCGGGATCGGTCCGCTTCCACAAGCAGCAACTCCTGCTTTCGATGATCCATCTGCAAACGTCGGTGCAGCGCCACGGCTGCGATCCGCTGATGCCGCTCGCGGATTTGCTGTTGGGCAAGTCGTGCTGCCATAAAGGCGTGCACGACTGATGCTGCCGCTTCTCCCACTGCTTCTGCGCTCCGTGTGTCCAACGTTTCCGTGGGGGTTGGCGAGGCAGGCCAGCGTGTGCCATCGACTCCAATGGCAGAGGTGCTGATGAGCACACGATGGAGTTGCTGGACGGTCTGCCAGTCTCGCGCAAAGAGCATGCTTCGACGACTAGAGTAGAATAGCGTGCCACGCGTGGGTACTGCCTGTGAGCTGTCTTCCTCCCTCATTCTGTTAGATGCGCCGGTGCTGTTTCGATCACTGCTGCAGGTGCCGACATCCCCATCCTCCAGGTCAACGTCCGTCAGCTTCAGCATCATCCACAGCCCCAGCAGGAGGCAACGGCCTAGCAGACCCAACGCAACAGGAAAAGCGGAGCTGCGGCGTACGCCGATGCACACATCCTTAGCAGAACGCTCTCCGGCGCTCAAGTCGTTGCCCCCACCATAGCACACGACAGCGGGGTCTACGGCGCTGCTCCCTTCGCAGGATCGCGCACAGTTATAGCTTGCACTGCAGTCCCTCATGACGCTTGGCTGCGTGGTGGGCAAAGCACCGTAGCGTTGCGAGAGTAACCAACATCGGTAGGACTGACGGAACACGTCTTCAAAGTCCACAGCATACCAGCTTAATAAAGCCGCTACCGGGCTGCGTACAACACGCGCGCCGATGGTGCTTGACGGATGCCTGACAGTTTTCGGAGACGCAAACACGTGGCTACCAAGTGGCACATATAGGTGCAACCGACACACCACCACTCCGTGCTGCGCCGGGTGGGTGAAGAGTTCGCGTGTGAGGGCAGGGATGGGTGGCTGCCACTTCACGCGCTGAGTAAAAGTGCTGCTCCGTGTCAAGAAGCTTGTGCCTGTGACGCACTCAAGGAGTTGGTCTAGCGTGCGATGTAGTTGTGCTGCACTCGCATGAAGAAATGGAATGCGCGCAGGCACACATTGATGGCGCGTTCGAGCCAAAGACTGCTGATAACGGGGCACGAGACTGCTGATGCCCCGAGGGGTCACTGACACACCGCGAAACAAGAGGTGTGTCTCATTCAGCTTATTCGGCAAAGGTGCAGCGGCTGCTGATTCGAACAAGGTCGGCGGCAGCCACTGCAAGACGTAGGCCATGATCTTCGTGGTGATCCACTCGCACATGCATCGTAGTCGTACATGCATAGGTACATCGAACTTGCTGTGAGGCGTGCTGATGCAGCAGCTCTCTTCATCTGTCGCAGCCTGGGAGAGCAGGATGGCTTGTACGTTTGTTTGGATCTGCATCTCGGCAGCGCCTCTGCACATCGCGAGCCCGATGAAGGTGAACCATACCAGCGTGTATCGATCGAGGGTGTGCGGGTCATGCACGCTGAGGGGGGTTAGAGGCGAGGCCCAGTACTCCTCGTGCCGTTGGGCCTCTGCGAGCACCGCCAGCAGCGCGCAAAGCAGCGTTTCGGCCTCTTGCTGCTCCGAGGTTGACGGAATGCGGTTGATGTCGCTGCCCAAGAGAAGGTGCTCGGACCGCTTCGCGTACTCGCGCAGGCGCCGATAAGCGGAGAATGCGTTACTGCACCGGGAGTACTCCTCGACACCCCCAGCATCTTCGTTTGCGGTCACGGTGGAAAGCCAGTGCTGCCACAGGGACTCGAAATGCGTGCTGAGAGGCGTCTCGCTCGTGGATGTGGCTAACGATGCCGGCCCGGCTGCCGTGCGGCTACTGCTTCCCTGAGCGTCATCGGCTTCCACGCTAGGGGCTTCAACCCAAGACCAGCGCAGGTGGATGGGCGCTGCGGCCCCCTCACAGATAGGGCCTCTGCCGCTAACGCCAACATGTAAGCCCGCCGATGTCATGGTCAGCCCAAGGGCCATCGAAGGCAATGCGGGCATGGGAATGAACCGCGACAAGACACCGTGAAGCTGCTCGACAACATGGCAAAGGGGCAGGCTATCGCTCTCCTCTGCTTCAACGGTCACACCAGCACTTGCCATGGCCGCTTCTCCGGTGTGGGCGGTCAACGCCAGCCTCAAAGCTTCCCGTAGCTGCTGCTGTGCCGCGTTATTGTCTTCATGTTGCCCACTCATGTAACCTTTCCTGTGACACACAAAGTCAAATAAACAGTATCGAAGCCGCGGGCAGCGACGCACGAAGACAGGGTGATGCGCGATTCGCAACGGAGATAGGGAGGAAGGCGTGCTCAACGGGCGAGAGAAGAACGCATGCATGTCCATCAGGGAGAGGTCATTGCCAACGGAATGCTCATGTGCAGAGCCGACATCGCTGTGGTCCTCCACCACCAATAAGGCCAGCTCGATGACGCTTCGGCCATGGTGCAGAAGATGCTTATTTGAGGAAGTGAATGGCTGCTGTGGATGCTGATCGGCAGGTAAGCAGCGGTAGCAGAGCGCGACCTTGTGTGACGTGCGCTGTGGCGCGGGTCGTAGCGGTGGCGGTGATGATCGGGGAAGTGCCAACGATGTGCTGTGGTGCGGGATTTCGCGTTGGCTTTGTCTTGTCATGCGCACACCGGTGACGCCATCCGCTTCGTCTCTCATTCAGTAATGAAAGCAAGGTCTGTGTGTGTGCGTGTGTGTGGGGGGGGGGGCAGCAGCCTCTATGTGTATATGAATGTACAACGAACGGACGGGGGGGATGGGGGAAGACACATTCGCCGTATGGGATATAAAAAGCATCTATCGAGTGTGCGACGTGGTTGCAGGCGTCTGCGCAGTTTGCAGACGAAAACGGCGACGACAACAACAACAAAAAAGAGAGAGTAACCCCAAATATTGCTTTCTAGAGTTCGTCTTTGATATTGAAATATAGAAGTTGGCGACGCTAGAGACGGGAGGGCGGACAGCCTCGGATGTGCGTCAGTGTGCCCCGCAGCGTATGAGTTGTTTTAGGTTACCACAGCACGCACACACACACACGCTGAAAGCTCGGGTGTCTGGCCCTTTCGCTCGTTTCAAGCCCATCCGTTAGCGTCCAAAACAAACAAACAAACAAACAAACAAAAGTAGGGGACAGGAAAGAGGAGCGAAGTAGCAGGTTGAGGCAAGCCGTGCAACTGGGGAGCAGAGACGCGTTGGGGAAACAAAGTTCACTGCTCGCATCGGGAGGCCCGGTGGGGGCGGCAGCGCGGCTTGCTTGAGATGCTGCAAAGGGGGCCCACGTATTCCTACTGCTTCTATTTTTGTTAATACTGGTTACTCATGTTAAGCGCGCAGGCATGTGTGCCCTTCTCTTGTTCTCCATAGATGCGTGCATCTTTCTTTATCAGTTGGGCCGCGCCCATCGCGTGCGGTTGTTTGCATTTCGGCTCTCAAAGACGCCCCGCCACTTCTTTCCCTTCGCCCTCTCCGCCGGCTGCAGTCCGCAGTGCTCCTTCGACAGGCGATCATACATCAGCACGTTTACTGTCGCCGCGAGGTTCATGCTGCCTGCGGTAGGTACAAACACAGCATCGTCGGCGTCGCGCTCGATGTGATGGGCCGAGAGCGTGCCGTCCTCGGCGCCGAACACGTAAAAAACCATCGGTGCACACGCCGCCTTCTCGGCTGTCGCTTGACGCGCACGGGCGGCATCTGGAAGGGACGTCGTCGACGGCGCCGACGAATCGCCATCCCCGATATAGTTGAAGGGATGCTCAAAGGCAGGGAGGGGTGTGGCCCCCTCTACCAGTTCCACCGCCACGACTTGCACCGAGGAGGGCGGTGCTGTCGAAGACGAGTGGTGGCCAAACTCACTCCTTAGCACATCGAAGAGGACATCAAGCGATGGGAGGCAGAGCTGCGGAATGTCTCGACTGGCGTGTGTAGGGTCTGTGCGTAGCGAGCTGGTGAAGTCTGTGTGCACCAGCGCCTTCTGCAGACGCGTGCCAGAGAAGATGAAAGCACCAACGCGCCGCAGCACGTCTTGATCGCCTGCAGCCGGCAGAGACGGTGAAAGGCCACTGCTGGTGGTAGTACCGCTTCTTTCTAGTCGTTCTTCCAGAGTCGGTGGTGCGGCGAGCTGTTCCTCCGCATGATGCGCGAGGGTGGTCGAACTACTGGAATTCGCGGCAGGTCCGTGGATACCGTAGCATTTCATCGCCCGTAGGATGCCGCCTGCGTTTGCCGGCGTCTTGGGGTTCTCCACGACAACAAAGAGCAGAGGGACGGGGGCACGTGCGGTGCTGCTGCCACCACCACCACCACCACCACTGCTGGTGGTATTGCCGCTATCAATGAGAGCTGCACGCTGACACTGCCAGAGAAGGTTTGAGACAGCTGCGCGCGCTGACGCGACCTCGTTCGCCTTAACATCCTGACCACCTTTGTGAAGAGGCGCAGAGGCTTCATGGCTGCTGTCCGCGCTGCACAGTGGGTCCTCTGCCTCACCTGCGCACTCCCCGCTGTCTTGGGATACACAGGGCGTGGGCGTGCTGGGCACATCCTGTTTTACATACTGAAGCGGCCCAGCCGCACACACCGTCACCCCGGTTGCGAGGTGCGTCGTGCCTCCCGAGGAAGTACCCTCCAGGTGCTCGCACATCATCACACCGTAGCGGGGTCTGCCGGTGGCTGCGTCGAGTGGTGGGTGCAGCAGCGAGTGACATCGGCGGCATTGCCAACGCGTCTGCGGGTCAGCTGCCAGTTGTTTTCTTAACTTCCTGTTGCTCAAGCTTGCTGCAGAAGAAGTCGTGGGAGGGGGTGGAACGCCCTCGGCGACGCCTTCCACGGTGGACTCGTTGGAATGCACAGTGGGCGGAGGTGCCGAGGAGGTTGGGGGGACAATATCAAAGAAGGACAGCGCCCACGCCGACCTCGCGCCCCAGCCCTTCTTGTTGCTATGGTTGCTCATCTCGAAAGTGAAGCACTGTCTCCCTCTAGTGAAGATACAGTCTGAGGGCTGCTACGTTTGCTCTTTTGACTCCACACACGCACACACACACACACACACACACACACACACAACAGCGTGAGTGCTCCAGAGTATCTCAGAAAGCGCAATGCGTGCCCTGCAACAGTTGCAGCACGGCCCCTCAAAGCAGTCACCACCGCTTTTCAACAAGGCCAGAAAGAAAACAGCAACTCAAGAGGGGAAGTCGAAGCGGGGGGAAGTGGGGGAAGGAGGCATCGCCGCACCGTGAGGCGAGGTAAGCGGCGCTTGGGTTGACCAGAGCGTCGCAGGAGGGAGAAGGGCATGCGACGTCGCACACCGCTTATCTTCGACCTGCGCATACAGTGGTGTGATGATGGATTGCACCATCTTGCAATTGTTGTCCCCAAAGAAATTCATATATATATATGTGCTTTGAAATGTTATTGACAGCGCACATTCGAAGCACGCGGATCCCATGAAGAAACGTTGGGGTCCACCTGGAGGGAAGCCCCACCCCACCCGTCATGCGTTTTTTTTCGTTCACAAAGTGGCTGCGCAAAAACACACTTGCAACGTACGCCCCATGCGGCCACAACGACGTCCGATGTCCTACAGCGGCCGCCCCTCCACATAGGGCTTTGGTATTGGCATGTTGTGCATCGAGCCGCGACCCAGGTGCTTCTGTGTTCCCGCACGAACCCCCGCGCGTCGCCGGATGTTCTTGCCCTTACCCCCACCGCCCGCGGTGCGTCGTCGCCGGCGTGCAGCGGAGGAGGGGGGAGATGCCTGCCGACGACTTGAGCCCTCCCCACTGGCGGCGGTGGCTTCGTCGTCGTCGTCGTCGTCATCATCGTCACCGTCGTTGTCCATGTCCTCGTCGCCATCCACAAACGCATCCAAAAGGACCTTCTCACCCTTCGTCACAAGCCGGCGCTGGTGGGACTTGGCGATGTCTAACAGCAAGTCCGGAGAGAAGAGGTAGCGGTCCAGCTCCAGAGTGCGCAGAGCCTCCTCTTGCTCCTTCGCTAGCGTCTCCTCAATTGGGGTGTAGCGAACGCGCGCAACGCTGTCCGACGAAGCCGACGGATTGCTCTCTCCGTGTTGAGGCGGTTGTTGCTGAAAGCTAGCTGGCAGCTCTGCTGGCGTCAGCTCAGTAAAGTAGATTCGGCTGCGGAAGTCATCGTCGTCGAAGGTGAGTTCCTTTTTAAGGTACGTCGCCAGACGGGCGGAGGAGAGGCAAAGCTTTGGGCTGCCGTATACAAGACCTGTTCGACGACCAAAAGGAATATGCAGGTGATGGATAAAAGGTGAGGTGACACGGCTCATCGAGCTGGCGCTCTCTTCATCGTAGTCATCCTCCGCGCTCGTGCGCTGCTCCGCCTGGTGCGGAAGGGTGCTGTCTGAAGGGGTGGGCGTGGGTGGCGGCGCGATACCCGCGTGCTGGGCGACGTGATGGATAAACTCAATGATGTCTTCATGCAGCCAATTACGAGGCGGGTTGTGCAGCGCCACCCAGACATAGTCCGGGGTAGGTTGACTCAAGTCTTCTGTGCTGCTACGTGCTGCTTCGCCATTTGCTTCATTGCTGGTCTTCGTAGACTGACGACTCTCATTCCATGGCAAAGCGCCTGCTTCTGTGGAGGAGGGAAAGACAGAATGATGGGGTTCCGTGGAGAGATCCACCTGCGTGTCGCTTAGAGAACCCCAAAGAAGGTCAGAGGCGTCGTCTGAATCCTTCGCGCTATCGCCTTTGCTCGTGCCTTCATGCGTGGTGCTGCAAAGCCGTCGAGGGCAGTGACACAAAGGGGCCTCATTGTTGCAATACGTGGAACATAAAACAAGGAGGGATGCCAATCGACGCCCAGCAACTGCTGATGGGGCTCGCACGCAGTTCAGAGGCAAGACACAGCCACGAGAGACCTGTGACTGCAATCGGTGCAGCGTCGCGCGCATGGGTCTCTCCGTGTGTGTATGTAACGCAGCTCTCGCGGATTAAACAGCAAGATCAAGCGACGTGAAAAGCAGCAGAGGTAAAGAAGATGTGACACCAGCGCAGTTCTTGCATGGACGGGAAGCACGTGGCATCCTTGGTCGGCGTCATCCGAGGGGAAGTGGCCAAGGGCGACATGAGTGAGACTACAAAAGAGTTCTACAACCCCCCCTTTCCCCACCCCCCACACACGTAGCGCTTGACGGTGCACGGAGAGCAGCCACGCTTCTTTGCGTCACCACATCACTCACCTTTGTTAAACCTTTTCATCTGCTTTATATGATGGATACTCAGCTTCTACGTGGAGCGGTGACCGGCTGCACAGGGGACATTTCCATGTCGGTTGCACACGCACAAAGGCAGAGAACAAGAACAAGAACAAACAAACAAAGCTCTAATAATACATCCATTGAGAACAACGTGGCGAGTTTAAGTTGCCTGTGCCAGCCCACTTCTGGGTGACACAAAGGACAAAGAGATACAAATCCAAAAAATGCAATCAGTCCCGTTGTCGTACTGCGTGGACCCTAAAAACAAAGAAAACCTGAACTTGCACGCATCGCGAGAGTGTAGGGGGGAGAAGGCGCCGTTCAACGAATGCGCATCAAAGAGTTCAGAAGCTACCTGCCGTTACGAATTCTGCGGTGTGCTGCCATTAGCTATTCACTTCCTTAACCCCTTCCCCCCTCGTCCTCCTCTCTTTCTCTTCCGGTTTGTCTCGCACCGCTGATCCCTCACGCAGTGCTTCGTCGAATGAACTCTGTTGTGCGGCGCAGCTGCTGCTCCATCTCTGGATCAAACAGAAGGGTCTCGCGGATTTGCGGTGCTAGGGAGACAAATGTGTTCTCGGCCGTCAAGCGCTCCGCTTCCTCTTCCTCGTACCCATATCCGTAATGCGCAACAGCAGCAGCAGCAGCTGC
>LJSK01000245.1:0-15620 GCA_001299535.1 Leptomonas seymouri
GGGCGCCGCACAGGTTCTTGCTGTGCCGAGAACGCAGGACGGGGCCGCACAGAGCTCACTGAAACGCAGCACCTTGAGTGGTGCCATTCTTCTTATTCTTATTCTTACTCTTTATTCACTCGTAGATGCAGCTGATGCTGCTCAGTGTTCATGGGGTATGCGGACGGTGCTTGCGCCAACCTCAACTCTGTTTTTTTACTTCAAACCCTGGAGCTTCAAGACCGCTGTGCAGTTGAGAAACGGAAGCGATACACCACCATCCCCGTAGTGAAGATTACGCAGCAGAAGCGAGCAGGCGCTTGCGATCGTTGATTAGCTCCATTACGCTCTGATTGCTGAATACATCACCACCGCTACTGGGCTGAGGCGAAGATGTGCGTTCTTCCGCAGTCGCCAGGAGGCTGGATGGAAAGCGCTGCTGGCTGAAGTTCGGCTGTGCGTCGACCGCTCCCACAGCAATGCCACGCTTCTTCAGCTCCTCCAAGCGCTGCCACTGCGACTCCAGCATCGCCAGCTCATGCCTCAAAGATTGCGAGGCGGACGTTGGCTGTTGCGAAGGAAGAAGACGATCGAGGGGAGAGCCTACTGTAGGCGCGGGCGCTGCTGCGTTGTAGGAAGCCGACGACGGCGCGTGGGACGGCGGTTGCGTTGGTGCAGCGGCATAGTGCTGTGTGAACTGCGGTGTATACGGCGGTAGATAATTGTCAATGCCGCCTCGATCATGATCTTCGTGGCCATATGCAGGTGAAGTCGGGTAGTCTTGTGCAGGCACGCCGTCTGCAGACTGCTCGGTGCCCTTCACAGGGAGCTGCAACATACTCTCGTAGCGGTGTCGCAGATTCTGGTAGAGGTGCTCTATGCGGGTGAGGTACGACTCCGCCGTGGACAGCACGTGCTGCAAGCGGCGATCCTCCGCCTCCTCCCTTTCTTCTGCTGCTGCGCTGACCGAATTAACGTGGGTTTGAGGCGTTGAAGCAGGCGGCGCGGAACGCCGTTGTCGGTGGATGGGCTCTGCTTGTGCATTGGTGGCTTTGCGTGGCTGCCGGTGATCTCCGTAAGCAGACGCTGTGTCCTCGCTAGAGAGCGGAGCGCGTCGACTCACTGAATGTATTGATTGTGATACCGCAGTACGCCCATTCCCAGTTGCTTTTTGTTTTGTCTGCTCACCTCGTCGAGCCGTATGTAGAGCGACAGAAGCCTTCATGGAGTCATCACTCGACCGATTGGTGGCACTTGCGCGATTGCTACCGGTGACTCCGCGCGGAAGCATCGGTCTAGGCGTCTCTACCGAGCCTATCGGAGCCACGAACGCGTTTTGTGGCCGGCCCTGATAAGGCGGAGTGTACGGCACCGCGCCTTCGCGGCGTTGAGGCGACGGCGAAGAGGTGTGAGAAGATGCCTGGGCTTCTCCTTCACCATCAAGTCTTTCCTCGTCACTTTCGCTGCAGCTGCTGCCGCCATCACTACTCGACGAGTCCGGTGAGGCATCAGAATGAGGAAAGACCGGGCATCCTATTGCCTGCAAGAACCACCACGGGGGGAGCGGAGGTGGGGGAAACAGATCAAAGCGGCCGCTGCCAGGAGGCTGAAACAAGGGCGGAGTTGCATTGGGCGGTGGTGGCAACACCCGTGGTGGCATAGGGAAGACGGAGGGCAAAGGAAGCTGATCCGGTGTGGGCCAGCCCAAGCCGAGCGAGGAGGGCGGCTCTCTTGCCGCTGCAGGTCTGCGGGGGTAAAACGGATGACCGTGTGAAATATCATCGTTGATGGGATGCGAAAAGCGCGGGTGTCGCATCGGCGGCTGCACGAAGGCAGCGTTGGATGCAGTGGCCCCTTTCTTTTTCGCGGTGCTGGACGTATCTTGGCGAAACGGCCGGTGCGGATGCGCTGCGGGGTCTGCGTCGTACGGCGCAAAGAAGTCGGTTACGTTCAGCGCAGACGGGGCGGAGATACCATGAATGGGTGGCGGCGGGATCCAGGGAATGTTGGGCACGGCGAAGGGGAACGTTGCAGTGCCAGCAGAGTGGGGCGGAGCCGCGCCCTTCTGTCGTGGTGCTGCGTGCCGTCCCTCGCTGTCCCTCTCTGGGGGAGCTGGGGGCTGCCCAGACGTGCGCCCAGCTCCGGCCGCGGCAGCAGGGAAAGAGGTGGGATAATAGAAGCCCCACGGGTAGCCTGCTCTGCCTGCCTCCGTCGCCAGCTGCGAGGTTGAGCGCCGGCTCTGGCTCTGGCTTTCACTGCGACTCTTGCTGCAGGTGCTGGTCGTTGTTTTGGTACGCTGACTCGGCGGATGAGAAGGGGCAGAGGGTATGGAAGAAGGAAGCTCCTGGAAGACCTCACTGGTCTCTGCCGCGTCTAAGGTTGACTCTTCGTGATGCTGGAATGCCTGCGAGGCTCTGCCATGTACGGCCGCAGCGTTGCAGCCGTCGCCGCTGCTGGTAGTAGCAGTGGGGGCTTGGGAGTCCAGCGACTGGGACCGGGAGAAGCGAATGGCCGAGGCCATCGTACTTCGGGAAGCTAGAGAACGAAGAAGACAGTGTATTGTATCTAAGAGGAGGGTCTGCAACTGTGCAGGGTCTCCATATCTACTGTAAAATTCACACTTTCACGAGCTGAAATGCACGCGTCAGGGCACGCGAAGGAAAGCCGGCAGACGCGCGCAGCTTTCTCAAAGGTGGAAGAGTGCTCGCGCAAGAACGGTGCGTGTGGTGAGAACGGAGGGTAGGGGGTCTACGTAGCGGCGACAAGAAGATCAAACTTTGCAGAAGCGAGGGTAAATAGCAGCGCGAGTGGTGTGCCAAATGAAAGATCAGCCACTGCACTTCACCCTACACGTCTTAGCAATAGCAATACGAAAGACAACAAAAGGAACCCGAAGCGCGTAGAAGAGCTCAAGTTCGTGGAGGGCTTTCGATGACGGCCGGTGGTCTCTAAAAGGCATAATAACAAAGCCAGCAAGCACCCAAAACAAAGAAGCGCACAAGGTAAAGGAAGAAGCGAGAATAGAGAGAGCACCGGAGGTGACGCCAGCACCAGCGGAACACAACGTTCTCTCAACCCGAGACGTCTGACGGCGCGTTGTGCACCGGGAGTACGGTGAGGTGCACCATGAGGGCCAAACTCCTCACCCGATGAGCGAGCGCAGCGCTTGTTGTCTGCAGCGGAGAGCAACACGGAGAACCAGCCTTCTCTCCCTATGATGATTATGTTTCCAACATCGGCTTCGTTAGAGATGCGTGTAGACAAATATGGATATGTCGAGTGAACTGTTGTGGGTCAGAACGCACGCATGTGCACGGAGCGCAGTGAGTCCTCATGCAGAACAAACGCCACCACAACAGAACAACGCACGATCCAGGGGCTGCGTAGGATGCGCGAAGCCCGGCGGAGTCACCCAACAAGCAACAGAGGTATGTGAAGATCAACAACACAGCAGCTCTTGCAATAACGCCACACCAACATACGCGCGCACGCACATCTACGTGCGTGTGCGCACTACAAAGCGCCGAGCCGTTGCACAGCGTCTTTCTCGGAGAGGAGAAGTATGTGTTCGTCGATCAACTTTACATACTCGGGCACGAATACGCGGGGCGCGTGGCCTATAAAATCGCCTGCCCCACACCCTTCACTTCTCTGACTGGCCCTTCCCTTCCCCCACGAGCGGGTTCTCCACCTTGTGCCGGGCGCAGAGGTCCGCCATCATGGCCTCCCCCTCCGCCACGCCAGCGGCATCATCGTGGCGGCGGCACCAGCTGACGTACTTGCGGCATGTCGTCACGGCCTGCGCCACGTCGCCGAGGCCCTCAAAGCACGTCAAGATGGAGTCCAGCGTTGACTTCACCAAGTTAAAATCATTCTCGTCAATGTGCTGGTTGAGGCCCTCAATTAAGATGTCCAGCGCCTTCGCGAACAGCTCCTTTGCCTCCGACGTCTCGCCCTTCGTGGCCAGCGCACTGCCCTGGAGCGTGATGCTCTGGCCAATACCGGTCAGGACAGAGCGACGGAGGTTCACCGCAGCGACGGCCTGCATTGGCATGGCTGACTTTGCATCCACGTCAACCCACGTTAGCACCTTCTGCAGGAGCTCCTGCGCCTCCGACGCCTCCCCCTGTTTGCATAGCGTGAAGCCCATGAAGACCTCGATCTCCGCTATCTGCGCCTTGTCCTGCAGCGAGGGCTTCACACCCTGCAGCAGCGAGTTACGCGCCCTCTCCGCGTAGCGCAGTGCGTCGTCGTACTGCCCCAAGTTGAAGTGAGCCTGCGAAGCCTCCATGCACAGCAGGCACTCGCACTGGATCGGTGCGTTGACGGCGCCAACCTCGTCCAACATCTGCAAGCCTTTGTGCACGTGGCTCAGAAGCACTCTGTAGTCTCCCGTAGCGCGTGCCGCGTCAATTTCCCCTGACAGGGCATTCCACTTCGCCATGTTCTCCACATCACGCTTCACGACTTCCTCGTTCAACGTAAAATCCTCTACGTTCACCGCAGAGGCAGGAAACGCAGGGGGCGCAGCTGTGGCTGAGGCTGAGACGGCTGCTACTGCGCCGCTGCTGCTGTTCTTTTCGCTGCAGCAGCAGCAGCGGCAGGAGAAATGAAGGCTGGAGAAGGGGGCCTTCATCGGCGATGCAGGCACGATCCCGTGTGTCCCCAGGGTGAGCAGTCCAAGCACGGCGGCAGCGGGCCGGCGCATGGGAGGGGCAAGGGCGCGCATTGCAAGCATGGTGTTGCCGATGAGTCGCATGAGCTGCTGCAGGCCTTTTCTCTAATCTTTATTTGTTCTTAGTGGTTCTATACAGTCACGACGGTGTGGGAGCACGCAGTCAAAGAGAAAGGCGTGGAACACGGACGGCGAGCAAAGTTCAAGTGAGTGAAGCAAAAGAGGTGAGCATAGCGTGATGCATTCCGTAGAGCTGAATCCTTTGAGTACGTAGGCAGAGCCTCTCAAGCCCCACTCTCGTCGGCCGCGCGCGTGCGAGAAAAGCGGCCGGGTCGCACGCCTCGCACGCCCTCCCTGCAATTCAAAAGTGCGGATGGGCCGCTGGCGCAGCTGCTGCCCCCATTGCCAAGCAAAAGAAGCAAGCAAATGAATAGGCACAACATCTGTCGGTGGTGTTGGTGGTGGTGGTGGTGGTGGGATTAAGGCGGTATTCTATGACAGGCCGGACACAGAGAAGGGCACGGCAGCGTGTCAGTACAAGGCAGCAAAGTCATGGCAGACAAGGAAATGATACACGTGAAGAAAGAGAAAATAAACCTATGCAGCTTCGCTTGACACCGCAGCCACCGCGCGAGAGGAGGAGGAGGAGGAGGAAGAGAGCAGCATCAAGTGAAGCTGCTGCATTGGCATGCGTGTGAGCTAGAAGCAAAGCAAAAACAAAAACAAAAAGAAACAAAAGAGGTGAAGGCACCATACAACAGGTGTGTGAGACGTCGTACAAGGAGACAGGGCGGACACACCTCGAACTTCAACAACGCAAAGAAGAAAAGAGAGGCGCATAACAGCAACAACAAAAAGGCTGAAGAACACTGCTGTCCCACAGAGAGAGAAGAGCAAAGCAGGTAACCCATAAGTATCTACACAACGGCAGCAAACGAAAGAGGCCAGCGGCGGCCTGTAAAGGCACACAGCAGGAGCAAACGAACTTGTTTGCCGTCTACCCTAGGCTTCATCGCCTCTGCTGCAAGACAAACAAGCAAAGCGGGGGGTCGAAGCATGACAGGCACCCACACTGTCCCTATTCGACGTAGTACTGCTACTATCGAGCGGCTGCTCTGCCCCGCGCTCAAGGCTACAGAAGAAAGTGCTGCTGCCACGCGCTCACCTCCTCCGCGTACTGCAGCAGCTCCGCCTTCGTTCGGCGGTCCATCTCCCGCTTCAGCGTTTCACACATCGCATGGCTGTGCTGCAGCGACGTGGCGTAGTAGTCGGCGAGCTGAGCGGTGTGCCGCGACATCACCCGCGCCGGAACCTGTGCCTCGTTCGCAGCTGCCTCCATCAGCGTCGCGTAGGCGATGCGGTACCGCTCGTTCTCATCTTGCACCCGACGCATCAAGTCCATCTTCTCCATCTTAGCCGTCCTCATCGACTCCTTCAACGAGCCCCGCATCGCACTCATCTGCGCGTCGTACTCGCGACGCATGCGGCGACGCAGCAGCTGCTGCACGTCGCCCAGGTAGCGGGCAGCGCGCAACCTTTCAATTTTGCGGTCGCGCTGCGCCGCCTCGTTGCGCTGCTGTGGGCGGTGGAGGAGAAAATCCTGTTCTTGGCGCGTGAGAGGCGGCTCGGCGGGAAGGCGGTGGTGCCATACCGGCTGCCGCGGTGGTTGTGATGGATGCTGAGGGGGCGCCTGCTGGGCCGGTGGAGTTGCTACCGCACGCGCGAGCCGTCCTTCTGCCCCCACAGTCGCGCTTGTGTCAGCATGACGCACTTCTTTGTCTGAACACCCTAAACCTTCTCGTGGATCCCCGTCAGTGACTTTCGCAGCAAGGTCGCGGTGCGCGCGTGAGCTGCTACGCTCCCCTGTTGCTGTTGTCAGCGCCGCTGTTTTCGCGGCCACCGCCCTCTTCATTGGAGGCGGCTGAGCCACAAAGGCCTGTCGATGGCGTCCCTCTTCTGCGTCCAGAACCTCCGCCAGACGCTGACAGCGGCGCACGATGTCGTTTGCGTTCAACTGCGTACGCTGCGTGTTCGCCGAGGGCCTGCGGGCCCACCCTGCTGGGGAGGGTGCCTTCTTTACTGCTGCGGTTGGTTGGGGCTGCGCTCCTGGCTTGCGGTTCGCCGACGTCTTCTCCGTGACACCGGCCTTCCGCACTCCATACGGGCTTCTGTGTAACGGGGGAGCTGAAGAGGAAGAGGTGGACATACCGTCGTCATCCAGCCGCGTGTGTCGGCCGCGTTGGGCTAGGCCACCTTTCCCGTAGTCCACCTCGGACACCGGCATCGTTGTGGTCGAGTTAAGCATCACGCTGTTGTCTTCTCCCTTCAAGGTGTACGGGGCGGGGTAGACGAGGTTGCGGTACCACTCCGCAAGTAGCTCATCTGTCGGAATTGCCGAAGAGTCTAGGTAGAGACTGACCGACGAGGGCGACTCGTCACCTTCGTAGGGGTGCACCAGCGCAGCACCGCCGGCCCCTGAAACATTCGGCGTCGCGTGCTGTGGTTGCTGCGGCGTGGCTGCGCCGGACGGGTCGTGATGCCCACCGTTGAGAGGCGGAGCGGGTGCGACATAGAAGTCCTCCAGGCCGAGGCGGTGGTGCTGGTTTACCAGCATGGCAGCATTTGCGGGGCTTGCAAGAGGATAGCCTGGACCTCGGTCGCCCACTGACTGAAACTGCTGCTGTTGTAACGCTGTGTGGTTCGGCATCACCTCAGCCACCGTGTAGCCCATTGGCACATAGGCGCCATTGCTGCTTCGCACTAACCCGCACTCGTTTCCGGCGCCCGCGCCGTCCTTACCGGGCACCCACGCGGATGCACCGAGCGTGGACGGATGGGCGGCTGGAGCAGAGGCTCTAACTTCTGCATTCGCTGGTAGGTCTGCACCCGTCGCCGCCGGCTGCCCGCCCGCTGACGGCACGACTTGCTGCTTCTGCAACTGTTGCTGCCGGCGCATGTCCTCCGCCACCTGCACAAACACCATAATCAGCCGACTAATGTGATCCTCATTCAGCCGCACCACCTCCTCTGCCGCAATATCCTCCAGCGGGTAGGGGTGCTGTCGGAGTTGCTCCAACACGAGGGTTACGTTGTGCCGCCGCTTCTCCGCCGTGTTGGGCGATCGGTCGATGCCAGCGATGGTGCAATCAAAAAGCCGCTGGTACAGCAGCACAAAGAAACTCGACGTGCACTGGCGGATGCTGGTGACCTTGTTGCCGATGGCGCAGAAAGTGAGGAGGTCGTTTGCGTGGGCGAGAATTTGCTGTCTCTGCACTTCCTTCGTGTAAGCCGCCACTTCGTCCTCCAGAGGCAGAGCGGGGGACTGCTGCTGCTGCTGCGATGACGGTAGCGGAGAGAGAGCAGCTGGTGGCCCTGCAGAGGGGCCACTCAAGTGACTATTCGATACTGCCGCCTTCGTGGGAGCCATCGCCGTGCTGCTGTGCATATGACGGTTCTCATTGTCCACGTATCCTACATCGGCAGCCGCAACGGCCGCCGCTGCCTGAATGCTGAACGAGGATACGGGCTGCGACTTGCGCGTGGCGTGCGCTTCTCGAGCACTTGCTGCAGCCGCACCAGCCTCCGCAATTTTTGCAGAAGGCGAAGACGGACCAACTGCTGCTGCTGCTGCCGAGTTACGGCTACCCTCACTGCCAGAAGTAGAAAGAGGGGACGGAGTGGGTGGAGAGGACGACGAAGAGTTTGTGTGTCGTTGTGTAGGGGGCACCCCGCGCACCGGCACGGTAAGTGACTGCAGCTGCGACGAGTGCTGCTGCGCAAACGACGCCGTGTAAAGCGGTAACGATTTCTGAATGGCGACACGCAACGAAGCAGATGATGATGAAGAAGACGAAGTCACGGCTCTACGAACCGGCGGGCTTGTGTAGTTCCCGTGTTGAGGAGCACCGGCGCTTCCGCCTTGCGGCGGTCTACGTCCACCGTTGCTGCCCCCTAACGTAACGGGCATTGCACTGGCGACCCCGTAAGGTAAAGGAAGGGTACAACAGCAGCACTGAACTGCAAGGGGGTTCAGGAATGCGCGCGCGTATTCTATGAAGGAGGGGGGAAGGGTACCGGCAGATCGAGTGCGAGGGCAGCCCGTGCACGGTCCACACAAGCCGGGCGAAATAAATTAAAAGAAAAAGGAAGAGTCGGGGAAAGGCGAAGTGGTGCTGAAGAGCACTGGGGGAGATAGAAATAGATATAAATATATCTGTGTGCGTGTGTGTAGTTGATTAAAAAGAAATAGAGCGTGCGTACGTGTGATCAAGTGGAAGAGACAAGGCGAACACAAGATCAACAATACAGTACAGCACCCAAAGCAGCAGCGAGCTGCAATATATATATATATATATATATATATATATATATGAAAGAGAAAAAGACAGGCGCGTCTTTGTAGCTCTCACAGCCCGTTTTGAATTCAATAGAGAAGAAGAAAACGGAAGGCGCGGCAGCTCTGGAAGTAGAAAGCGATGTGCTGTACTCGGCAGCAATCACATCTAACGGCATGCGCAGCACCGAAGAAGATATTGTAGAAGGCAAAGAGAGAAAGATGAAAGCGTCGAAGAGCGATGCCATCGGAAGGCAGAGCAACAGAAACGAAAGCGAAGACGGCGTGCTGAGGAGAGACGATGGACTCACAGCGGAAACAAGACCATCTAAGAGAAACACACGGCCTTCCACTTCCAGCCTTCTGGAATGAGCCTCGCATTCGAGGAACAAAGAGGATGTGCTGGCGCGCACTACTCATTCCACAGTGCATACACGTATTCTCGCGTGCCCGTAGAGATGGCGGAATCGCCTTGAAGGTGCGGTAAATGCCGCACATTGGTCCATTGTTTATTCCTAGTAACTTCATGTCATTGAACACGCGCGTACATATCGTAACTCTGTATATGTATATACAAAAGGAGACATAAAAGCAAAAGCAAAACAAAACAAAACAAAATTGGTGAAAGGTCAAGAAGTGAAGATTACATCAACGAAGAGATTCAGATATATGCGGCGACCCTGCATCGACCAGCACACGTTATTCGAAAAGAAAAGAAAAGCAAGAGGCAAGAAGAAGGTCCATGGACACACTACTGCGATCTGAATGACACCTAAAACAACGCAAAAAAAGAAAAGAAGAAAAAAACAAAAGGCCAAAAAAAGCAACATACGCAAAGCCGAACAAAAGCAGTCCATTCATATAGAAATCACCCCAATAGACGCTGCATCGCCTTCTTTTTGCTGCGAAAAGCGAAGGAGGATGGTGAACGCGCATGACCGGGGTGTGCGAAATCCTTATCCTGACGCACATCACGGGATGTAAATGTCAGCGTGGGGCATCCTACCGATACAAAGAGCACAAGGACCAAAAAAAAAAAAGCAGGCAAGTACAGACAGAGGCACGCAGAAGCGTAAAAAAAGGGGGGGGAAGATTGGTGCCCACTGTGTAACACGTTTACGGTCATGCAACGAGGGATGCTAAACAGCGCAAGCACCAATGAGAAAAAAAAAAAACTGAAAAACAAAACTGAAAGCAATGGAAGGGGGCACCAGTGAAGGTACCACACACGTGCGCGCCCACAAGCAAAAGCAAATGCTATCGTTATATACACAATTATATACATAGCGATCTATCTATCTATACATATATATATATAGAGAGAGAGAGAGAAGAACCAGATAGATACACATGCGTAAAGGGAAAAGAACAAGAAGAAGCACACTAAGTTCAGTGATGCGTGCCCGGCAGCGAACTTCTCGCCGCCCGCACGCACCTTCATTCTTCGGCATTTGACACCAAAGACACGACCCACAAAGAAAAACTAATAAACATCCGTCATTTATTTTGCGCAGCCTCCGGTGCGGACACCAGCGTCCGCAGTCCCACAATGGCGCAAGCTGGCATCGCCAATTTGCGCCCAGGCCCTGTCACGGCCGCTCCACCCATGTTGCTAGCGTTGCCTCCGCTGATCTTCGCTGCGTTGACTACAGGATGTGCGGACGGCTGCGGGGGCCGTCCGCTATGGGTGGGCTTCGGTGCCACAGCCGCCGGTGAGTGCTGGACTGGCGACGCCGATGTTGGTGGCGACGTGTGCTGTGGTGAGGGGAGCAGAAGCGGGAGAGGATGGCTTTCATCGGGGGTCTCGCCTGCGCTATTCAGCGAGGTACAAAGAGGCGCATCGTCGGCTGAGGCGCTGCCCCCGTTCCCTACGATGGCCGCAGTCCCTGTGGGCTGCACCGCCAACGGCACAAATCGATGGATTGAGGATGAGGCAGACGAGGAGACAGCGGACCTAGCTGCCGACGTGGAGGCAGACACCGGTTTGGATCGTGATCGAGGATCACAAGGACGGGCTAATAATGTGTCGTCTTCCCTAGCCCGTAAGTTAAGTGTCGCGCAGTTCTGCGCGCTCTTGTGGGACGGAAAAGACGCTGATTCAGGTGAGGCTTGCGCTCTGTCGTAGCGGTTGCGGAACCAGTGCTGGATCCACTGCATGACGACGCCCGATTCGTCGCTGTCTGGTGCCGTGGATTGTGGCTGCGCCATGGCAAGATCCCGCACCATCTCCGAAAACAGCTGCGGTAAGCGATGGGTTCGTGCATAGTCAGACTGCGGTGCATCCGCTTTGTATAAAAGTTTCGATGGCGTACACGATGTATCGACCGCGGTTGTTCCCGCGAAGTGTGGAGCAGACGTAGAGAATAAATCCGGTTCTGCCGTGGGGACATCTACAGCAGCGCCTGGGGCGGATTTCGGGGTGTCTGCTCTACCACGACACGTAGCCGCCATGGGCACCGGAGATGAGATCTCTGCGTCTCCATCAGTGATAAGAAAGGAAGAATCCGGAGCAAGCGGTGATGAAGGCAACTGAGGAAACGACACAGACAGGCGTTGCTCAGAAGGCGCTACAACTACATGAGATAACGGAGATGCATCTACACGACTCTGCTTTGCGCCAGTCACATCGGTCTCTACCCGCACTGGCACCACATTCACACGAGTCACTGGGCCACGCGGTAATGACTGCGCCCTACCAGAGCTCTTCGACTGCCGTATGGCCTTGCCCTGCAGCGCCGTTGTTGCCGTGACAGTCGTTGTCAAACGTCGAGTGAGAGGCTTACTGCGCCGCCACGAGAGCTCCACAGGCCAGGGCCGATGGAAGGAGAGCGCCACCAAGTGAGGTGGCTGCGGGTTCACTACAGCCATACGCCACAACGCACCAGAGGACGGTATATCCCCGTTATTGCTCCTGCTAGTACTCAGCGAGGCGCCAGGATGTGGCGCTACCATTAAACGCGACACGCCAGGCATCGCGTGGACTAAAGAAGTCTCGGCAGTCGTATCGACCCGTTGAGGCGGCAGCGACGAGCTGAGGCCGTGTGGCATACGCTGCCCGCGTGTGGTGTCTAAAAACGAAGTCCCGCACTGACTGGATGGTACGGTGGGAGGAGAAGGGGAAGGAGAAGAATCCGTCACGAGCGGTGCAAGGCGCGGTGGAAGGGAGGGGGGCGTGGAAGAGAGACCACCTTCCGTTCCCCCCCTCCTATCGTCATCCGCGCCTCCCCTTCGGCATCCACCCTTCAACAGAGAGGATTTTGCCGATTTCGACTTCCACATCGCTTTACTAAAGTGCTCCCGGCTTCCAAATCGCCACCTCAGCTTGCGCACACGAGGAACAGAGCCAAACGTTGAAAATGCGCAACGCTTTCGCTATCTTCCTTACACCTACTTGTTAGCGAGTTGTGTGTCTCCTTTTGCTTGCTTGTGTGTGTGTGTGTGTGTGTGTGGGTGGGTGGGTGCGTTCACTGAGACTTTTGTTGTTTGTTTGTTTTCTTCTGTGAACGGCGTGGAGCGACAGTAATCAAAGCAAAAAAAAAAGAAAATGGGAAACGAACGATGGAACGCGCAGCTGAAGGACGAACGGAGAGACGACGCCAAGCTGCCGCTCACGCGTGCTCGCATGCGGCAGGACCAACGACAAATAAATAAATAAAAGGCTTTGAAAAGATACAAAAAGAAGGAGAAGAAGAAAAAGCGCTGCCGTTTCACAAATCGCCCTGTGCGAAACGCCAATGCGTTGTTACTTCCGTCGTTGAAGTTGAAACCGAATGCGATGGCCGGCGGTCCGCAGCACGCGTCGAGAACACCAAAAGAAGGAAGGTAAGGAGGAATTACATCAAATGATTTGAATGGAATGGATGTGTTGATCGTACACCCTGCGAAGTGCATGCAAAGAGCGTGTGCAGGCACCGCTACGTTGAGCGCTGCGCTGCTACGAATGGAAGCCTCCATCGAGTGGGAAGATGAGAGACATGGCGTTCCCATGGCATGCCCCGTATTCTGAGCGATGAGGGCAGCCTACGGAAGCGCAAACGCAGAAAGACGAATGCTCTCACTTAGAAAAAAAAGAAAGGAACGCCCGTTGTCTGTTTACGGATGCATAGCTCATTCTTTAACCGGCGCTTGCCGCACTGCTGATCTTTCGTCTTAACTTCTGTTTTGTGTTTTAGCACTGAAACATGTGTAACGTCCGAGTAGAGCGCGGTGACAGCGCAGCACTGTCGTTTTCCAAAGCATCACCAGGGCCAGGACCAGGACCAGGAGCAGGAAGCAAGAAAGAGAGAAAAGGAAAGCAGAAGGCCTACCGCAAACCGTAGCTGAAGTTCTGCAACTGCTTCTCGTGCAACGCGTCGAAGACGCTCTTCTTCTTCGTCCACATCTTGCCCCGGCTGCGACGCACCCCCGCCAACTTATTCGCCTTATCCGCGTCCAGCACGCGGCGCTGCACCTGCCGCCCGATCGGCTCCTGCTCGCGATCGAACTCCACGCCGGTAGTGCCTACGCCCCGCTGCCGCTCCGTCCGGCGCCCGAAGTTCTCGAGTAGGTAGTCGAGGGTGCTCTCCTCGTGTGCCTCGCCGGCGAACCGGCTAGCCCAGAGGCGGCGCTTCTTATCCAGAATCGCATCCTCAATGTGGCGGTAGACAATAAAGGCGTCGCGGCCCATCACTTGCACCCGCTCCACGTCGGTCAGGCACCGCGCCAAATCCGCCCCCCACGTCGTCTCGGCACAGATGCGGCGCAGCTCCGTCAAGTAGCACAGCACCGCCGCGGTGATCGTCTTGTCCGGGGTGTACATGAAGTCGTGGAAGCCGCACTTCTCTTCAAAGAAGGCTCGGACGCGCTCCGGGCTGTGCCGCGTGTTCTGCAGCAAGCGGGCCGCATCAACTTTCTCGTCCAGCTCCGCCTGCACCGCCTGCAGCGCATCCATCACATCCTCCCAAGAAGTCTTGCCCTCCGCCAGCGCACGCCAGCGGGGGTCTGCGCTCAAATAGAACATCGCCCGCACGTCTGCCGGCGCGAGCTCGACCGCGTTGTGTGCCACCGGTGTGCCAGCCTTCATTTTCAGCTCCTTGTAAAGCCCCGCGACCTCCTTGTTAGGGATATCCGCCAGCGTGGTGAGTGAGCCGTGGCTGGGACTCAAGAACACGCCCTCAAAAGGCGTCGTATCCGGTTCAATGAACGCGCTATAACGATCCTTGATCTGCTGGTGCGTGTTGAAGGGCAGGACGTCGAGCTCCGTCACATCCACGCCGTCCGGGTCGACGTAAGGGTTGTGCTCAAAGCGAGGAAGGTAGTCCGCCCGGGCACCGTCAATGAAGCCAATGGGGCCCCAGCGATCCCACAGGTAGTTTGGCTCCAGCCCGAGTTCCTTACGGCGCACGGCGCGCTCGAGATCCATCAAGGCGTGCCGCATTGCCTGCGATACAACGAGTGTGCCCACCTGCAGCCCGTTGTCCTCCCAGCAGTGCGCGCGCAGTGTATCTTTGTTGTAGAACGGCTTTGTGATGCCAATGCAACGCCAGTAGCGCGCCTCCCGCGTGTAGTGCAGCGCCGCGGTGAGGAACTCCTCGCTGTACATGTCACTACTGCCTTTGATCGTCTCGTCATGCAGCAGCATCCCTATCAGCTCCGGTGTGTCAAACACTTTCCAGATCATCTTCGTCTCCAGATTGTAGAAGCGATGACTGGAAAGCTCGTGCTCACGTAAGAAGCGGCTCTCGTGCTGGTCGTAGGCGCGAAACCAGTTCTTCTGCGGCATATAGGAGCGGTCGGACAGCTCCGTGCGATTGCGGTCCAGGTAGGAGCGCACAGCAATACGCTTCCCCACGGTGTACTTCTTGGGCACGAGGTGGAAGTCGCCAGCCTTGTAGTGGACCACCTTGCCAGGCGTAGCAGCCTGCAAGAGTACGGCACGGCGTCGCACAGAGAGCATGTGGACGTAATAGCGCTGGGAGATGTGCCGGCTGTCCTCCTGTTGCTTCCTTCAACGCGACCTCGCGAGCCCGCCTGACAAATGAAAAAAAGGAAGAAGGAGACCAACGGCTGCTGCGCGCACAGATCAGCACGTCCACTGCAACTTACAATGCCCGTCGATGGAACTGTTTTTGAGCAGGAGGAAGCACAACAAAGAAGACGAGAGAAGGGGCGGGGGAGTGAATATTTAAGATGGCTCAAAACAAAAACAAACTAGCAGATGGACATCAGACGCAGCAACAAGGACCGCTACGTGAGAGACCCGGCTCCGTCATCTGATCTATCTCCAACGATCAACCCCTGTCCGGTGGACCCCTCAAAATTGTGGAAACCATCATTGTAGGAACAGTTACGGCAGTGCAGCCACCATCATAGAGAACACTATGTAGGCCTGCACTGGCATTCAACATGCAAAGAGGAGCCCCCACAGCCGCCAAGCACCGCGTAGCGCAACTCTGTTCCTCTACGTTTCTTTCTTTGTTTGAAAGTGCACAGCCAACGCCACGACAAAAGTGGCGATCTCAAACAAGGCTGTGTTTGGACGCCAAAGCACAGTTACGTCAAGGTACTGAACAGCAGAGATAGAAGAAAACGAAAAATGAGGAAGAGAGAGGCATCTGCAAGGCCACACTGACGACGCTAGGGAGGGGGGGGGGG
>LJSK01000245.1:16376-39714 GCA_001299535.1 Leptomonas seymouri
GGGGGGGGGGGGGCTCGCCGAGTACGACCATAGCGAACCGCTGAGTCAAGGCCTCATGGCACATGGCGTCCCTGTGTGCGCCTGACCTCCCCCACCCCACCCCCGCGGCCTTCCATGATCCCCATTACTAAACATGCATAAGCTCGCCATCCTCAGAGAGCAACCGTGGCAGCTGGCCACCATCGCAGGCGTTCAGTTGACCTAACGTCCTGGGCGACAAAATCGGGTGAAGGCGCGGCCCCGCAGCGGCAGCCGGGCCTGACTTGAACCAACTCGCAAAGCGCAGTGATGAACTCTTCTGCGGCGTGGTCACAGCCGTAGGCGACACTGTCACGAAGGCAGACGGCGGCTGCAGTAAACCCTGGGATACGAGCAGGGTGGAGGTGGTCGATGCCACAGAAAGACCTCCTTCAACACCTGTGCTGAAGGGCGCTACCGCTGCACAGATCGCATTGCGGCCGCCGCAGCTCGTGTGATGCGCCGCTGCGGCGGTAGTTGCGGCTGCATTGGCCCACGACGCGCTGGCGCCTCCGCAGCTGCCGGGAAGCAGCGACTCCTCAGCTGGCGTCTCCACATTCCACGCGTGCTCGAGGTGCATCGCAGGGGAGCAGGGAGATGCCGAGGCTCTGGAAGACGCTGCATGGGTGCGGGAGAAACCGGTGATGGGGGCGACGGGTGTGAAGGAGGTGGGTGAGGCGGCCCAACTACCCATCGCCGGGACGGAGCGAGAGGGCCACAGCGCATCCGCGCTGGCGTACCGAGAAAGGCCACTGCCGTCTGAGCCTATCACCCTTTGATCAAATGACAGAGCTGATGTGGCTGCGGTGTTAGCAGCGGGTGTGAAGGTTGCCTGAAGGGCCGCCGCTGTTGCTGCACGCACGTGCGCTTCACGCTTCTTCAAAACTGCGGCGGCGGACTGCCAGTACAACCACTTCACCATCCGCTGGAACACCTCCGCAAAGTCGACGACGCCGCCGCTGCCTTGGTGAAGACTGCGAGCCTCGCGCAGGAGCGTAGTGACCGTCGGGTCCGGCAACAGCACAGTTTCCTTCGTGACGGAGCACCGGAAAGGGAAGGCGGAACTGCGGATGCGGGCCTCCTTGCCAGACTGCTGCTCGACAAGCACTGTCGTGCCGGCGACGTGTTTGCGCAGACTCACCCGCCTGCACTGCAGCTGCCGCGGCACGACCACCAGCAGCGTGTTCTCGGGGCTAAAGCGCGAGCACAGAGCCGTCATGCACGCCTCGGAAAACTCTTCTCGCACCCACTGGATGGGCGCGTTTGCGAACTCGGCGGAGTTGACGGCGGCCGCAACAGCCGTTTCGTACATGCGCTGCGCATCTTCGTAGACGCAGTCATTTCTTGAGCCTCCCACATCAAGGAAGGGCCTTGTGAGGCGCTTAGCGATGCTTCGATCTCCTCCCCCTCCTCCTCTGCCGCAGCAGCAGTCACTCCACAAAAACGCTGCGACGAGGAGCAGTCGGCGGGCGAGCACCGAATCCTGAGTGAAGATCACGACACGACCGAGGCGGCCGCGGTGCAACGCGTACTCATCCTCTTCACCACCAGCTGGGGCGGCAGCAGCTGCAGTACGAGTAGACTGAGGTTGATGCGGTGGGTTTGCTGCGGACGAAATTAAAGACGCTCCTGCCGTTGCTGGCAAGGATGATGTGGCTCCTACTGAATTTGCGGCAGAAACAGCGGCGGACGCCTGTGGTCGCGAGAGACCCGATGCGTTCACGCTCGCTACCGCACTACCGCTGCTGCACCCCGCTCCAGCGGCGTTGCTGGGGGATGCTGCAGCAGCATGGAACGCGATGGGCGCCTCGGCGGATGGTGTGCACAGCTGCGTTGCGGTCGGCGCTGGTGATGCTGCCAACGAAGTGCTCGTCATCGTGCCAACGCTCATGTCGCTGGGATAGTTCAACGCGTTAGTGTTGTTATTGCTCTTTGAGTAGGGTGCGTTGGTGGCAGAGGAAAGGGTGAACGGATTTCGGCAACGCAGCGGCCGCGCGGACGAGCTTCGCGCCTCCACGTCCACCGTCAGCGGACTCAGTACCGGGGTCATAGAGGAGACAGTGCTGGCCGAGACGTGCGTGCGCAGGTACGCGTCATCGTCATTGCCCTCGTCATCGTTCCCCGCCTGCAGGTGCCGCTGAAGCCCTATATGCACCGGGGTGTTGGTAGGCCGGCTCAGCTGCACCCACCCATCGCCCTCTCCCCCACCCTCCTCTGCCGCTTCTGCCCTGCTGCGAATGCGATTCTCAGCATTCTCAGCAGCTACGGAATTGAAGTAAGAGGCATAAGCAGCTAGCCAGTCTGGCGTGGCGGTGTTTGCAGCAACGCAGTCGACTCCGAATAGCGGTGGGTAGGCAGCAGATGACTCACGCGCGTTGGCGACGGTGGTGGTAGTGATAATCGGTGATTCGGCACGCGACGCACTCGCGTCGACGACTCCGTCCGTCACTGCTGTGGAGGGCGATGCAAACTGTGGAGGCAGTGGAGCTGCAGTGGCAACGCCGGCGTGTGTGCGCAGTCCGTGCATGCCACCGCGCTCTTGGGACAAAGACAAGAGGCCACAGACAAATGCGCTGACAAAGCCTTCGCTGTACTCGCACAGGGACACGGTGGCTTCGTATAGTATGTTCGACAGTGGCGGCAGAGATATCGGCTGGGCTGATGAGCTCATGCTATTTGGAGTGAGCCAGCTCGAGCACGCAAGCCGACTAAGGCCATCAGATGCGCCACCGCCATTGCGCGTCTCTCTTGCGCCAACTGCTGAGCGTGACCCCTTCGACTCTGCACGCGTCCGTACTGCTTCTAAGGAGGCTTGAATCAACACTGGCACCACCCACCCAGACGTCGCGGGCGCGAGCAACGGCAACGGAAAGAGGATGCTCAGTGCATTTGCTAACTCCGCCTTCACATTGCGGTAGGTGTCGCAGGCCTCCGAGTGCATCTCGAGCCTCTTTGTAATCTCCTTGAAAATTTGCTGCTGCGTTCCTTTCGGCTTTTGTGTCGGTGAGAACAGAAGCCTGAAAAAGCGCTGCACCGTGCGTATCGCGAACTCAGTCGTGCGATTCAGTACGCTGCGCAGAACGTCGACGTGGTGAAGAAAAAAACGGAAGTGAGCACCCGACGGAGGGCAGGCTAGCACGAGGGCGGCGGCGGCGTTGCGGGTTTGCATCGAGTGCATCATGCCGGTGTGCGAGGTGATGAGCGCAGCAAAGGGTACGGCTAACACGAAGCGATAGTAGCGAAGCTCGCCTTTCGCAGAGCGCACTTCTTCAATGCGCATGTTCCACGGAGGACCTTCCTGCGTAGGCGGAGCATGGAGAGCAGTCACCTTAGTGTCCACTGGTGGTTCTGGTGCCACTGTAGAAGTTGACGTCGTCGAAGCGGCTGTGGTGGGCGGCGGCGCGTGTTTAACAGCTGGGCTCGGCTTCGTGGGAGCTACGAATGCCGTAGATAAGGTGAGGGGCGCAGCTGCCGCAGCTGCCGTTGTTAGAGCAGATGTTGGCAGGGGCAGAGGCCGAGAAATGGGTTCTCCGGCCTTTGCAAGGCGCTTAAGTGCAGGAGAGACTTGAAGTGTTGCACTTTCCGCATTGGGTTGTGGCGGCGATGCTGCGTCGGAGGGTGTTCGCGTGCCTACCGTGGGCCGAGCCCGTCGTGAGCGCAAGAGTGCACGCTCGGGCGCTGCTTTTGTGGGCGACGGAGCGCCAGGAGCACCCTCCCGTGTCCGCGCCCCCGCCTGCTCTTCCTTCACCCCTTTCTCCTCCCAATTTACAACGGGGAATGTCGGTTGAAAGCGTGCAGGAACGAATGGTGCGGGTGTCTTTGCCGCTTTCGCGGTGGTGGTGGCGGTGGCCGGTGTTGTCTCTGGGCTGGCGGTGGCGTTGATGGGTAGCGAGTTCGGCGACAGACACGCCGTAATGTGATTACTTTCATTGCTGGAGTTACAGTCACCGCTGTTGTTGCGATAGCGGTGCAGATTCGCCGAGGATGTTGAGATGCCAACGCTGGAGGAGGTACCGGAGCCTTGGGCAACAGGATCGTGGGGGTTAGCATTCATGCCCGTCTCAGCTGAGGTGCTGTTTTGGCAGCCGTCTCCCTGCGGCGCGTCGCTTTCCTCACACGCGATCTCTGAGCCTTTGAAGTCTCGATTCTGGTACTGCACTGTAGACGATGATACGGCTGCAGAGCACGTCGGGGAGCCGACGGAACTGCCCAGATGCACAGAGACCACAGACGGCAATGTTGTCTGCGAAGCTGTGAGTCGCACACCCAACTTTCGCACAGGCAACGGGCAGCCTCCACCGCCCATGCCTCCGCCGCAGCTGCCGAAGGCAGTCGGAAAGGCTACCGTCTGCAACGTCTGCTGGGGCACTTCGTCGATAGACGCTGCCTCTGTGCGGAAGTCACCAACAAGAAGCTCCGGAGATGCAGCTCCGCCGCTTCCGCCCCCGAGGCCCATTCGGTGTGTGCTATCCGCTGGCCCTCGTCGCTCGAGTGTAGGGCTGGCGAAGATGGCCTGCCATCGGCGTTGCTGGCACGCCATGCACATGGAAGGCGACGACGCTGACGGGCCTGCAGTGTTGCTGCCGTCGGCTGTTGCCTTGGTTCCGCTCTCCCCTTCCGCAGATGGTGCATTATTGCAGGTGGGGGCGCGCTTAGGCGGAGGCTGCGGTGCGATGCCGAGGAGGTCTGCCGGGATTCGATTAGAGTGAAATATGGGCGGGTTGTTGCTGAAGAAAACAGTGAAGTAAAAGCTCGTTTGTAGCACCCTGCTGCTGCTGAGACAGGACTGGCAGTGAAGGCTCTCACAGTGGCTGCTGGTCCTAGGCTGCAGACCTCTCGAGCCGCTGTTGGTCGGGGCCGCCGGCCCTGAAGTCGACAGAGCAGCGTCGCGGTGCACGGCTCCTGCTTGCATTTGAACACAACAAAACAAGTCTTGGCGAGGCTGAAAGGTAAAGGGATAATGATAATAATAAGAGGGGGAAACAACGACAGAAACGGCCTACAAATATATATATATATATATATATATATATACTTATATATGTTTATTTTTGTACATATATATGTATATGTGTCTACATGTCTGTGTGTACCTTCTGCTGCTTGCCGCTTCGATTCGAACAGACACCGTTGAACGCTCGATGACAAGACAAAAAAGATGAAGTAAACGTCAAAGGGGGAGACGATCGTGTACAGGCAGGGACAGATCCCAATAGATGTATGTGTGTAAATATAGAAAGAGAGATACAAATACAAATACAAATACATAAACATACATGCAGCAAACAACAACAGGAAAACAAAAACGACTTAGTCTATCTACGTATGCACACGCACATCTATATATGTACGTATACGCAGCAGACCACAGGTTAAACGCGGTGAAACCCCCGGGTTACGGTCGTTTTACAATCAACATAAAAGAAGGAACAACGCAAAATTTTAAGTTAATAATGATGCTAAGGCAGAGGCGACAGAACAACATAACAACGCAATCAACCAAATTTAAAAAAACAAAAGAAACAGCACTCATGAACAAGCAGAGGCATCGATTTAGAAGGAGCACCCCCAAAATAATAAAACGGGTAGCATTAGCACACCAAAAAGGAGAAATGAAAGAGAGCGAGCGGCAGGCAGACATGCCCGCAGCCACCCAACGCAGCACGTGCAACGAAAGCCTATGGCAGCCAGTGGATTCCGGCCGAGGTGGGGGAAGGCGATGGGGGGAGGGGGAGGGGGAGGGGGGCGAAGGAAAAAAAAAGGCTGTCGAGGATCTGAAAAGCCGTGTGCCCGCTTAAGGGGATGCACGAGGTGCAGGGGCGCCTGTATGCAATCAAGTGCGTTCAATGGAGTTTGTTGCTGTCGTGCGGGCGCGCCTACGCATTGATGCGCGCCTCGCCTACACCCTCGATCGTCTATGGAAACTGATGCGGGGATAACGCGAGAGACAAAGCGCATGCGCAAAGAGAAGATCACGAGTCGGAAAGTGGGAACACACGAAGTGGGCAGCATCATGCAGTGAAGCAAGCGTGAGGATTGCGGTAGAAGCGTTGAAAATGCGCTTGCACAGAACTCCCCAACCGTTCTTGCACTGGACTCGACTCCTGTTGGAGTCGACGAGGACTCGTCTGTGCGGCTCCGTTGAAGCGCCTGCAGTCCATTTTCGGTATTTATAATGTTTCATAGGTTTTGTTTTTCTTTCGCAGCAGACGGAAGCAGGATTTCGAAAACAAATAAAGAAAGAGAACACAGAAAGAAGAGCAAAAACAACAACAACAAAGGAAAGAACCGTAGCAGCAGATGATCTTCGCTCACTGAGACCTCTACCGCACTTCACGCGTCTCTTGCGCCGTCACGCTCACTGAACGCGACGTCGATCAAGATGACTGTAGAGAAGAAGTTAAAAACCCTTCGGTGCGATTCCGCGCAGCAGCCACGTCGTATCGCCCCTTTTCCGTCGCACTCATCCTCTGCCACACGGCCGCCGCCTCTGAAACTTTCCACCCCCGGCCTTTGATCTCAGCACGAAACAAATTGAAGCTCGTTAGCCCCCGATTAGTCGCTTTTGAAGAAATAAGCGCCGTACCAGAGCTTCTTTTTGGGGGTGCTTTACGAGTGGCGTGGTGTATGTCTTGAATTGTCTTCGAAGCAGTCTCCATGTCAGTGGTGGCAGCTGCTTCAACAGGTGCATTCGCTTCGCTTTTCGTCACAGGCACCGCGCTCCGTTTTGCAGCTAGAATTTCTGTAAGTGGAGGCGCCGGTGATTGCTGTTCGCTACACGCTTTGCTTCGTAGGTAGCATGCCCACCTCTGCGCTACCGCTTCATAGTGCTGCTTCTCTTGGAGGGGCAGCTGCAACCAGGCAACGGCAACAGCTCGCTGGTGCTTCTGTTGCTCCTGTGGGTCCTCCGCAAATGAATCGAACGCGTTGCATGTGCGCAGGGCTAGTTGTTTTTGTGAAGAGGCGCATTCTGCCTGGCTGATGTTCTGCTGCCCTGCGTTCTCTGTTGCGGGTCTCGTTGTCGCATCGCCTCTGCACAAGGCGTCGAGCTGCTCTGCTTGATACGCATCATAGGCGCTAACAGGGCGATCTGGCAGGCGCTGCATCCATGTGTCGTTCATTGAGCCGCCGTCGTCCTCCTGAGCACTCGCTGAGGCAACGGGCGTCAGTGAGCGGTGATTGCCCTTTGCCGAGATCTCTCCGGCAGCCAGCAATGCTGCGCCACAGCAGGGGCAGAATTGGAAGGTGGTGTGACATCGCCTACATCGCCCTCGGCCCTCCATATTCGGCGTACTGTGAAATAGAAAAGAAGCAGCGGAGCAGCAGAGAGCAATGGGGGGGGGGCGCTGCTGTGTGTGGGAGAACAAAAAAAAAAATGGGGGTGTGGTCTCAAGACGGTGGAGATCAAAGTAAGCGGTGCGAACGCAACAGGGCAGCAGCCCATAGAGGATGGGGACGGCGTCAACGTGCCGTGCGCACAAAGCAGGAGGGAGTACCTTCGTGTGATACGCAGCGCTGCACGAACACCACGTGCATGTCACCTGCCCTCCGTTGATGTATCGCAGTTCACTGCAAGCAGCTCTTCTTTTTATCACAGCAGCCTCTCGAACAGACGCTCAAATATAGGGAAGCGAAACAAGGGATCGAAAAAAAGTTAGTGACAATGTGAACTGTAATAAACGGGTTGTAAAGGAGGGGGAGGGGGCTCTGTTTCCTTTAAAGCCGAACAGCATCATGTGCTCGTATTTCGTCAAGGTAGCTGAGTGTGTGTGTGTGTTGCCCTAGAGGAAACCCCATTCACCGGCCTGTCAGCCAACGTCCCCACTCCACCTGCGGCTTGCGTGGCGCTCGTCCCTGCTCAGCGCAGGAGGAAATACGACGTGGCAGACGGCACAGCGTGCGCCATTCGGAGAACGCATAGAAGCCAAAGCGCCTTCTGCAACGCCATGCATCGAGATGAAGGCAAACAACAACAAAAAACAAAGGCGAAGACGCTTCCTTTGAACAGAAGGGGGGAGTTGTTTTGATTGTCAGCGTTGTTGGACGTGTGCAGGCGTGCAGTGGTCAGAGGGCATATACATATATATATATATATCTATGTAGAGAGAGAGTAAAGTTGAGGCCGTCAAAAAAAAAAAAAACAGAAATGAGTCAGCGGCAGAGCACAACGAAAACACACAACAGGCAGTAGGGCGCACGCACCGGCCTCGCAAAGTGCACGGCAGTGCCCCCCTCCCCCCCCCAAAAAAAAAAAACAGGGGTGGGGTGGAGAAGAGAAAAAAAGGCACGGAGGAAGAGAGAAAGGCATGCGCGCAGGCTACGGTGTACAAACGCTGGAGCACCCTCGTGAAATGAGGGCCCCTACCTCGACTCTGTTTCCACTAAAGTCATAGGTAGTGCACGACTGTTGTGTAGCCTTCATTGTCGATGAGAAGACGGTCCAGCTCCCAGCCTGCCTTGCGCAGCTCCCTCACAAACTCAATAAATTGCGGATAGAGACCGTCCTCTGGCGCAATGGACGCAGCCAGCTCTGCAGCCGTTCCCGCAGCCGCCCGACCCCCTTGGCTGGGAAAGAGAAACAGCTTTGAAGATGTGGTCGAAGCTGGTGACGTTAGCTCCTCAAACAAGTCCGGATCCATCGTCGTCGATGTCTCCATCGCCTGGGCTCCGTCAACACGACCCTCACCCTGCCTTCCCCCATCCAGCATCCCATCCGCGCGCAAGTGCGAAATCAGATGCAGCGTGGAGGGTTGTGAGCAAGCCCCCTTCGCCCCACCATCACCGTCACACCCGGGTAGCACAGCGTTAGCGTGCGGCCGTCCACGCTCCATCCGCTCGCGGACGGCGCGGTGGTGCGCGTAGGCGTAGAAGAAGGCCCACAGCTCACGGTAGGCAAGTGGCAGCACGTGCGGAGGCACCACCACACGCTCCTTGCGCAGACGCTCGATTTCCAGGGAAGCCTCCTCATCGGCCTCTTCGGCGGATGTTCGGCAGCCCGCTGACGCCACGTCTTCAACCTCCCCTGGCCCTGTCTTTCGAGTGCCGGAGCCGCCATCCAATAAGCCCCGGCGTCGCTTCACCTCCTTCCGCTGCTCCGCCTCATACTGACGCTTGTAGCGCACCCAGCTCTCCGGCACACCCTCAACCGTGTAAAACTCGGGTAGGATCACGTGGTACGACACCGTCACCTCGTCAAAGAGCAGCGCAATGCCGATGGCGGACAAGGCCCCCTCCACGCTTTGAACCAACTCCTGCTTGCGCGCCACAGGCAGGGTCGCTTGCGCCATGAGCACCTTGTAGAAAGACCCCCCGCAGTGGATGCGCAGCTGCAGCGTCGGCGGGCACAGGTACTGACGGAACAGCCGGTACGCACCCTCCGATAGGCCGGAGTGCCGCGGCGGCACCACCGGCAGCGCAGGCAGGATCAACAGCCGCTCCTCGGTGTTTGCCCGACGCACGGAGACGTCCAGCACCGGCATCGCCGCCTTCACCTCTGCCTCCTTCTTTGCCGCCATAACAGCCCTTTCATGGTACTGATGGAAGTGTTCACAGCACCACTCCAGGCGGGGGGCGTTCAAGTGCCGCAACCGCATGGCGCGTACAGCCTTGTAGTTCGCAAAGAGATGGAAAGCCGTCGAGAGCACGAAGACTGATAGATTCAGGATTGTCAGCGAGGCGGGGACGATATACGCCACGGTCATGCCGAGTGCGAGACCGATCAGACTGCCCACGTTACTGCGCATTCCCGCTTTTGCGGCCACATCCGCGGCGTTGCTGCGCAGGGCGAAGTGCTGTGCGAAGGATGCACGTGTGCCGCTACCACAGACGCCTACGAGGGCTTTCACTACCGAGGCGATCACCACGACCAGCCGAAAGGTGAACTGGCCATCTGGGAAGAGTGGCGCGCACAACTCCAAAAGCCCAGCCGCGTCGTTTGTGAAATCAGCGATAAGCCGCCACGACTTGGCACGGTACTCGAGGTCCTGTGAGATGACCGATGCAAAGAAGATGCTGCCAATCAGCCACGTCCCGTCCCGCATAATCCACGAAAGGGTCGAGCTCGTGAGGTTGGCGCCTGATTCGCCCACGCCAACGCCAAGCAGCACCGCCCGCATGCTGAGAGTTGAAATCACGTTCGTCGCCAGCACCTGCGCGGCGTCCCACAGCGCAAACGCCAGCAGATCGTCCGTCACGCTGTTGGGGTAGCCGGCAGGGAGGAATACGTGCTCCAGTGCGGCCTGCACACGCCGTCGCAGTTGCGAAGAGCTGCTGTTCGTGCTGGGGTCGCTGCCCGGTGGGGTACTGGAGACAACCGGGGAAGTTGCGCCATCTCTGCCCAACTCTTTGAAGTAGTCGACCGCGTAGATCTCGCTGACCGCTTCCACATTGCCGTCGTGCTGCGGGTTGATGCGGTACGCCACCTGGCGTCCACCACTGAACTCGCGTAGCATGGCGGCGGCTCAATATTGAAAGTCCGTTTTTTTTTTAGATACGAAAATATGTAAGTAGGTGTTGGCAACTGTAAGCAACTCGTAGTAGCGCAACGACGGTGACCGAATTCAAAGCGATGGAGGAGAAAATGAGAGAGAGAGAGAGCACTTCAAGCCCTGAAACTAACTAGAAATACCCCTCCGTTGGCTGTAGCAGCAACGCATATGCGGCTTCCTATTTGCTTTAATAAAAGACGCGCGGTGCGCCCTTGCTTTCATCACGTGCCACAACAATAAAGGAAAGAAAGAAGGGGGTGAAGAAGCAGCGACATTCTTTAGGTGAAGGTAAAGCCCCAACGCAGGGGACGTTGCTGTTGTTTTTGTGTGTGTTCACTTGTTGGATGCTGCTGTGTGTTGCCAACGACTGGCGTACTCTAACCGAAACCCATAGGCGGTGCATAACTAAAAAAAAAAAGACGGCCCAGAAGAAGGAGGCATCCAGTGGGCGTGAACAGCGTGCATGTTCTCTTGGAATGGAGCGCATCGCTCACGGACGGTAGAGCAGCTTCTTCTGAGCTCCCTCCTCTCAGAGCCCATGCATGGCTTTATGAGTATTATTATCATTGTTTCTTCCTAGCTACACTAACGATGTGGATGGAGATTTTGTGCGTTCTCTACCCAGAATCACACAATGAGTTGTACCACTCTCGTCTCCAAGGCGTTGTTTCCTTCTCTTCGGAAACCCTCGTTTTTTATTATACATCTGTTGATGTATGCGTGCCCCCCCCCTCCCTACACATGCGCACTGTCTTTAGTCGTGCATACGTGCTTTTGCATTCACAACGAAGCACCCCAGCACACGAAACGTTGGCGCGGGCTGAGACATCCATCACAGCCCACTCGACAGCATCGGGTGAGAGCACAAACGTGGAGGGCAACAAGAGATGATCTACAAAAAAAAAAGGAGTGAAGGAAAGAAGAAATAAAAAAAAAAGCGTCTAAAGGAAAATAAGGCAGATAGCAGCGGAGAACGTGCGTGGAGGGGGCATGGCCAAATCTGCTTCTACCGAGCAAGCAACAACACACTAAACGACGGAAGAAACACGAGCGCCCCCCACCCCCCACGCAAGGCGGAAACACGCAGAGGATCGACTTCGTCTGGGCTTTGAAAAGTAAAAGAAGAAAGGCGTACGTGAAGACAAGTGTCGGAAAGAGGGAAGGGGGAGGTCGAAGAAAGAAGACGCAGCGAGAAGCAATCGCCGCCGTCGCAGCAAGACTAAAAACAAAAAAAAAACGGTTTTGGGAGATAACACATCGTGAACGAGAGGATCCCGCACCCACACAGAACGCGCATATATAAAGAATAAATAGGGGATGACTGCACTTGCTACTCCTCCTACTGTCTTCTCTGTTTATTCTTGTTACCTTCATGTGTCTAGAAACAATGAAAATTGCAAAGGGAGAAAGAAACGGACGCATTAGCTATAGACGGCCTAGCGCATGGCGCACCAGAGACTCAATCATAATAAAAACTGAATCCATAAGAGACTATGCACAGGAACGGAGAAGGACGGGGATAGGAGGGCCAGAAGGCATCCCTAATGCGCGTGCACACGCACACGCACAAGGCACATAGGAAGCCAAAAGGGGTAGGAGCATCAACAGCTGCAGGAAAACAAAACCAAAAAAAAAAAAAGAAGAGAGGCGCCTGCACCCGAGACGCATAACAATGAGCTCGCAAGTCTACGCATGCAAGGTGCAGCCTTCGGTTTGAAGGAAATGCACACGGAATCACAAGGCAGGGGAGCCTTAAAATAAAAATATAATAAAATAGCCGTCAGTGATTGGCCTAGCGAAGAGAAAAGAGAGGTGGGTGCGGCAAGCAAGCGAGGGGGGCTGCGTGCCCTCCGCCCACCTACCCATCCATCCATCTGACTATCCCTCCAAGAGCACAAAAGAAAAAAAAAAGGGCACGGCAGCAGCCTGGCGCATGATGAGCGGAGCGGCGCGTACACAAATCGATGAAGTACGCACCAACAACAACAAAGAGCAATGGAACAGATCGCATCATCCACCTCGTGCTGCAGCGAAGCAGCACCTACGCAGCGCACTGCGGCTTCGATACCCTACACACACACACGCACACACGCACAGAGAGAGAGAGAGAGATGACAAAAAAAAATGGTGAAGAACATGCGTAAGAGTACCGAACAATTCTAAAAAAAAAAAAGCGGGCACCAGCCATGAAGTAGCGATGGTGGGATCTGCAATGTATTCACCTAAGCACTGAGCTCTTTAGACCTTTGGGGGAGCTATGTGGTGCTACCTTCGCTTTCGGAAGTGGCGTGCCCGCGTTCAGCGTGGGGATCGACTTCGCCCTCACCTTACTGGGGCTTGTATCAGCTGTGGGCGTCAGCGAAGGCCTTCCTTTTGCCTTTGGGGTCGTCGCACCCGTCCTCGGTGTCGTTGCCCTCACTACTGCCGACGACCGCTTTACTTTCGCCCCCTTAGCCGTTGGAGTACTGGCCGGCACCGCTGTCGGCGCGGCTAACAGTGTCGCCCGAAGCTCACTTCTCGGTGTATGGGTACAAATCTGCACCAGCGTCTCTCTCGGCGTCAGCAGAGAGTCGACGGATTGCATCGTCGGCTCGGGCGAGCCGTACGACTCCGCCGACATGGTGTGCGGGACGGTGCACCCGGGCACTGTCGAAGCGCGCTGCGATGCCCACGGCGACGCAAATTGTGGGAGCGCCAGATTCTTCACAATCTCTCTTGTGGGGGTGACGCAGCCGCTGTCACTGCTGCTGTGGCAGTTGTACGGCGCAACGCGTAGCGGCGTTGTAGTGAAATCAGAAGGGCGAAAGTGAAACAGAAATTGTCTGAGCACCAATTCCTGCGACCGGCGATGCTCAATGTAACTCCGCTTGACGTCATCGCGCGAGGCTTCAACGCGGCTGTCGGCGAGGGCGCGGTAGAGGGAGTCAATTGTGCTCTCATCCCTTTCCGTCAGCCACCCGGGGTCCTTCACAAAGGAGCTGCAGAGGGACAACTCTGAAGTAGAGATGTCGCCGATTGCACCACCCGCCCCAGCACCCCTGCAGCCGCTGCCGTATGCATCGTCATCGCTGTCCTTGTTGCACTTTGCGCTGGACATGCACGACAAAGGCTGTGCGCCGTCGCTCGCCAGGGCACCGCTGGAGTAACGCGACTCTCGACTCCGCAGGTTGTCGCTACGGGAGCGTCGAAGCGACCACTCTAACCGCACTAGCCGATCTGCAGTTGCGTAGTTGCCCATGGAGGTAGACACCGCCGCCTCGAGTATCGAGGCGGATAAGGGATAGCGCCATGCGAGGTAGAGACGAAGGTAGGCGAGCTTGTCAAATGCTTCCGGGTGCGAGTCGCGCTCCAGGAGCTGCAACAGGCAACTCATACGGGGCGTGCACATCGGCAGGCGCTGCAGCAGCACTTCTGAAAGCGCTACACGGTCCATTTCAAGCAGATACAAAGCCGCTAATGCGCTCGCCGTGCCTTTGCCGTTGAGCGAGTAGATGTATATCAGCGCATCGGGGGTCGACTGCAGGATACTGTGGATCAGCTGAATGGTTTCCCGCACAGAGGTGCTGGCGAGGGAGTCTTCCGCATCGGAGATGAGGCAGCGCAGCACGTGACTCGCGCCGAGCGTCGTCTCCGCCAACGCGTGCAGATCGGACATTGCCCTTTTTTTCGACGACGCGACAACGGCGTGGACTCTATTGCCCGCTGCTGTTGCCCCCCCTGCGGTGGCGGTGGTGGCGGTCGCCGCAGCGGTCGGAGCTTGAGCAGTGCCTTCTGCCATCGGTGAAGGCGCACTTGACGTCACTGCGACGAACTTCGGGGGCGGAGAAGGGGACGAGGCCAGTGGCGACGCCGTTTGTGGCGGACTAGATGATTTCAGTGTAGCGAAACCAGCGGTGGACATTCCGCTTAGAACGCAGCGCTGCCGCAGTTGCACGATGTACGCCGCTGCAGTTTCGTGCATGCGCTCCACCACCTCCTCGATCGGTATCGACGAAGCGGTGCCGGCGGTGGTGTTGGTGGTGGTGGCCGGCGTCTCGGATTGCGGCGATGGTGGTTGCAGAGTCAGCCCCGTGGGCTCGGCGAGTGCTTCTACTGTTGATGAGCGATTCTCGCTGTCCGTAGACGACGCCGCGGTGGCGGAACCCGGCATGAAAGGAGTATCGCTGGGGTGGGAAGTGCAGTCAACAACGTAACGCAGCGAAGGTGGGGGCATCACCACGGCGTCGTTTGGGAAGCATGACCCGGTGGGGGCCGTCAGGAAGTGTTTGAGATGCACGAGCGGGCCAATGAGGATCTGCCGGGGCTTTGCAACGTACACCCCGGCAAAATCCGGCAGTGGGCCCACAGAGGAAGCCGGCCCCGCTGGCGTCGTAGCAGCCATCGTACCTTTGCTTGATTTTCTTTTTTTTTGCTTCCAGATGTTTATTTAAGAGCGGTGTATATCGGCTGCTAAAATAGCACCACTCGTGTGAATGAGTCGATTTGCGTGTGATGGGCGAGGACAATGGAGCCGATCGAGTGCAGCTGCATCAAGGAGAACTGAAGGATTTGCTGCTTATGGTTTCAAACGCGCAATGCCAAACCTGTCGCAACTGCGCACGCATGGCTAGAGTTGAGCCGCAATGGAGCAAAGGGAAATCGATCAAGGAGAGATGAAAAACCAAACGCGCAGAGCAGCAATCGTAAAGGATGTCGCTGGAAGGCAACGAGGGCATTGAATTCGTATAGGCAATCAAGAGGGTGGCCGTCTTTGGCAGAAAGATCTTGCCTCTCCGGATTCACAAGCGCAGCCTCCCCTCTACACGCGGCGAGAGCGAGAATTCGAACAATCGAAACAATAATGCTGAAGCGGCAGCAGATAAACATGAAAGGGTGGAGGGAGATGTACGAGCCTTCAGTCAGGGGTCCTCATGTTCTTCGTCCGCTTAGCTTTTGCAAAGTGAAAGGGATGCAGCACATGGGAAAACAAAAAAAGAAACCCAAAGCAACCAAAGACAAAAATAAAGCGAAAACTAAAATAGATCCGTAACGTGCCGGCAACTGCAATGCGCGGCAGCACCAAAGTGTTCGCGCCGTCAACACCACGCGGCACGCAAATTCCGGAGCGCGCCTGCTGAAAATGGATAACTGAGGGCCGCTCCACCCCGCCTTCGTTTTCCTTCTACGGACGCTGCGTAGGATGTCACTTGGTTTCAGAAGATGGAGGCTGACGCGGTGCAGGTAGACGGGGAGCCGGCGCACGCCGCGGAGCACCTGCGGGTACTGCAGGCGCGGGATTGTGCTCTTCTTCCTCCTCCGTTTCCTCTGTCTCCTCTGTCTCCTCCTCGTACTCGTATTCCTCGTCGTCATCTTCGCTGCTCTCGACGTGCGCGCCGCCCTTCACAGGAGCACTAACTGTCGGTCTCACTGCACTCACGGCCCCTAAGGCGCTTGTGGCGAGTGGCGGCAAAACAGGGCGTGGTGGCAGAGAAGGTCGAGCCATTGGATCGACGTGCCGCCCCGCCGTTGCTGTGGCTGCACTGGCGGTCCCAGCCCGAAGTGGTGTAGGCGCGGCGGCAGAAGGAGCAGGACGCACACCTGCCGGTGCAGGACGAGTCGTGATACCTACTGGCCTCTCTGGAGTCTCTTCCTCTTCTTCTTCCGCTTCTTCTTCCTCCTCCTCCTCCTCCTCCTCCCTCTCCTCCGTCTCTTCTTCCTCCTCCTCGCTGAGCGGTGCCGGGGCAGGCGCTCCTCTTGTGCCTGTTCCACCTGTGGCTGCGGGTGGTGGCGGAGATGGAGTTGACTTTGAAGGTGTGACGGGTAGAGATGCTGCTGAAGTCGGTACTGGTGTTACGGCCGTTTTCTGCCGACTTCGCGCCGACGACAGCAATGGCAGCGGTGGTGGCGCATCCGCCAAGTCGTCCCTGCCAGACGCATGGGCCTCTCCCTCCGAGAATTCATCGCCGTCGCTGCCCTCGGTTAGCGCAGCGGCCACCACTGCAGCAGCATTGACGGATGCCACCGGCGGCGGGGCGAGCCGCAGCACACCCTCCCGGCCGCTTGTGATTCCTCTCTTGCTGCTCTCCGCCCCTGGAAGCGGCGCCGGGTAGACTTTTCGAGTTGCATCGCCTGGACTGATAGGGGCGCTGACGTTGGTGCTGGCGTTCGCGGAAGCCACACCGCGTTCACTGCGCAACTTCTCAATTGTGCGCAACTTCTGGTAGAAGAATTTGATTTGCTGCGTCGCCAGCGTGTCGTCGTTCGCGCCGGAGACTTGGCGGAAGACAAGCCGGATCAGCACCTCCACTTCCTTCGATGAGAAGTTCTGGTAGTCAAGACTCGAGACGATTTCGTTCACCACGTCCTTGTTGAACACGTAGCGTAGGAATAGGGCAGGGCGAACGAAGTCGTGGGACACCGTTTCCCGCACGTCGCTGTCGGCGGGCAACACCAGCTGCAGCGTGGTCTGCATCACGAGTAAGTCCGTACGCAGCCGCATCAAGCCAGCAGAGGATATCGCCTTGTACCGCAGGTGCGCCAGCTCACACAGCACCAACTCACTCGCGGGCCGCCCCGCTGTGAGGCAAGTATACTTAATCTTCTTTGAGTTGAGGTGCTGACGCAAGATCGCATAGAAGTTATGCACGCGACGCGCATAGGCCTGCACAAAGCTATCGGCTGCACTGGACACGGCCACGACATCGTAAGACACATCGCGCAGCTGCGGGAGAAACAGAAAGGCCAAAAAGCGAGCCTCAACAGATAAGTGAAACAGCGAGACCTGCGCAACAGAGCACAGGCGAGCGAGGTGACCCGACAGGCGGACCCTGTGTTGCGCCGTGTAATCGCCATCCGCAATGGAGAAGTTCGTGGCGTCACCCACGCGCATCTCATGACTGAACGTGTACCCTGGCACGCAGCAGTCCGTGTAGTTGCGTGCGCGGCGTTGGCCGGGCCACAGGTAGCGCAGCAAGGCATCGCACAGCCACTCCGCCGAGGTGCAGAGCAGCGCGAAGGCGACGAGTGTGCTGTCGTCGCGCATGCAGATATCGCGCGGCTCCATGCGGCCAATCTGCGGGTCCAAATCACTACCGCCGCCGTCCTGCACGGGCGCCCGTGATGCCCCTCCACTGGCGGCAGGACCGACTTCCAGTGCCATCATGGCTTGCAGCTCTGACACCGCTGTCGTGTCGTTGTACTCGTGGCCGCTGGTGCGCTGCTCGCTGCTGAGCTGGTAGTAACGATGGAGGTCTTCGTCGATAAAGCGATGCGCCTGATCGATGTTCTCCTCGTCAACGAGCGCTGCCCACTTACGGTTTGGGAGGCCGGCAAAGGCGTCTTCGAAGGGCTGGTCGAGCAGGCGGTGAGCCAGCGTGCCACGGCCCAGCCACTGCACCTGACGCTTTAAAAATACCACCAGCTCCATGATGAGGGCTTCGGAGGTGTTCTGTTCCACCTCGTCTGTCAACGACTCCGGGAGCACGCGACGCACATCGCTGATCTTCGCCAGCACTTGTCCGACATACTGCACACAGCCCAAGATAGGGAAGGGCACGCCGTCGACGACTACAGTCGGCCACGCACCACTGAGACTATTTAGCGAAGCAGCCGCTTTACTCGCCGTGCCGACGCCGGGGCTGCCTGGAGGAAGTGGAGCAGAGCTGGCAGACTTACTGTCTCTGTCTGCCACAGTGGGGTCTGTCGAGGTGGTCGCCGTACCACCGACGCCAGCCGCCGATCCCCCAATCGGCGCTGCGTCCCCTGCGCCGTTGTCGCCAATGCTCATACAGAGCACCTGCAGCTGCTGTGAGTGGAAGGCGTGCAGGGTGGGGATGTACGTTGCACGCAGAAACCGTTTGAAGAAGCCAACGACGCAGTCCTCCTCGCTCAGCAGGCGAAACTCAGGGACACGGTCGCAGCTGCGGCTGTAGAAGCGCGCTGCACATTCGTAGCACGTCACGGCGTTCATGGCGGTAAACACGAACCAGCGGCGTAGCATCGACGCCCGCAGCTGCATCAAGGAGGGGCCGGAGCTGCTCGCACCGCCCCCGCCGCCCGGACGGCTGTCGGTTAGCGCAACCCACTTCGCCGTGTCGCTCTGCATCGCCTCGTACTGCCGCTGCTGGCCCTCGTTCGCCTTGCGAATGTCCGCCTGCGCCTTCTTCACCGCCCCGACGAGGCTGAACGAAACAGTGCCCGTCTCCTCCATCATGCGCAGCAGCCCCGACGACTCAAAGGTGGAGAGAAGCCGGTCTAGCGTCGTCGCATCGTCGGACTGCCGCTCCGCGTCGTGCATCATCAGAGCCGTGCGCTGCACACGGCTGATCAGGTTTTTCTGCCGGAGAAATGGTAGTAGCGTGACCGCATCGTCCGCCTCTTCCTGCGCCTCTTTCGCGTCGCATAGAACGTGGAAGACAAGTTCAATGTGGTAGTTCAGCTGCGCCCACAGCACCTGCAAGTCCCAGGTCTGCTGCATCGCCTGGACCTCGGCCACGAGCTTCACCCGCAATGCATCACGCAGCTCTGCAGTGAACACAAGCGCCAACTTCGAAAGAAGCAGCTCGGAGGTAGAAGGGTATTTCGCGCTAACAGAGCTGCAGGCAGCATCAACAGCGCTGCAGATGACCTGCAACGTGAGGAAACGGTTTCGCGCGTTGAGGGCCGGCAGGAGCGGCGATGCAGGTGGCGCCGCGGTGCTAGACGCGACAGAGGTGCTGCCCACCGGTGCGAGTGGCCGGGCAGGTGCTTGCGCAGCAGCCACACTGGAGCCTTCCGTACCCTTCGCACTATCCGTCAGCGGCGCAAGAAGAGCGTCGACGCTGAAAAACTCCAAAAACTTGGCCACCACATCGCCCGCATCGGGGTTGATGGCGAGTGCGCCACCGCCGTTACTGCGGCGGCCAGACTGCAGCTGCGAGCTCGACGCTAGGCTCTCCTCCGCAGCGCCCGCAGCAGACGATGATGAAGGCGAGGGCGGTGCTTCGCTCAGCCGGTTTTGGGCGTAATCGAGCACGGTGGACAGCGTGTCGCGCAGCCATACCTCATCGCGCAGCGGAACATCCATCAAGTTCCACTGCCGCGACGTCGCCTCCGCGCTAAACGGAACCGGCTGCACGATACAATCTGAAATGAAGGGGAAATGCGCTACGAGGACGGTCTTTTGAAGGTACTCGGCGTTCCGCAAGATCTTTTCGAGCTCGGTGAAGAGTGCACCGAGCATGGCTCGCAGATCGCGTGCTTGAATCGTTGCCACCGCTTCGTCAAAGGAGATGAGATCGTTGGCAAGGTCCAGCGCACGCACGTAGGTGCCACGAATGGCGGCTTCCTCGTCGCCGCTTAAAGTCGCGCCGCTTCGACTGCGTCGTCGCCACGCGTCGTAGAGGCGCAGGAAGTGCGCGATGAAGCGTTCGATGTTCCTCGTCGCCCTGCTGAAGAAGGTTTCGTGGCAGCAGTCGATCTTCCCGAGTAGCAGAAGGCTCTTCACACACAGCGGCACAAACCGCAGGTAGTTGCCCGCCACGTTCGTGTCGTTGGGGTCGTCGTAGAGGGTTTCGATAATCGCAGCCAGCGTACGTTCCTTTCTCTGCGGCGCCCCACCGCCACCGCCATCATTGCCGGGCTCGCCACCTCCGCTGTGGCCGCCGGCGCCACTGCGATCTCGGTTCGTGTCGGGCCCACTCGCATCCTTGCGGACACCTTTCTTGGCTTCCGCCACGTTGATAGCGCCACCGTCTTCGTCGCCGTATCCTTCGTCTACGCCAGCGATCTTCCAATACTTGTACACGGTGTGCTGCACGTTCGGTGCGGAGGCGTTCGCGTCCTTCAAAATCTTTTCACCACTGTCCAGCATGTCCTGCAGCAACTGCGCATCCGCCACCAGGAGCCGCTCCTGTCGAAAGACGCAGGAGAGCAGTTCGTCGATGATCGGCAGATGCAGCGATGCTACCGTGGCGTTGTGGGCATCACGCAGCGTCTGAATCGCACGGACGCCTTTGAGCTCGTCACTGGCCAGAAGCTTCGCCTGGTTCTGCAGCTGCTGGACTGCCCTCAAATAGTGTCGTCCCTGCAGGAGTGATTTCACCTCGGTTTCCGCCTGGATGACGTCCTTGATGTGGCCGAGCGCTTCGGCCATAAACAGCGACTTTGCCGCGCGCAGGCGCAGAACCTTGAGCTCTGCTGCGTGGCTCTCTAACGAGCCCACAGCGTCAGCGAGCTCCTTCTTAAACTGAGCGAGGGTGTCGTCGCTGCCGGAGACCGCCAGCACCATCTCTGAGAAATCACAAATAGCGTCATTAAATTCCTCGTGATGGCCCTCGATGTAATCGTCCAGGGTGGCGTCAATTTCGTCTGCGAGGCTCTTGTAGTCTCCCAAATTGTCTTCGATCTGCGACGCTGTTGCCTCGTTGCCGCTAGCATCGTCAGCGATAATGCCCACAACATGCTCGTGTGGGACGAAATCCTCCGCCAGTAGCTCAGGGTCGACGTCGTCGAAAAGGTCTCGCGTGTTGCGCACAAATTCCTGATCAGCCAGGGGCAGCAGATCGAAGCCCTCCTCCGCCATTTCCTCTTCGTCCACCGCCGCACGCGTGGGGCCGTTCATCTGCGTTTTGAAGAGCTGTCGGGAGAGGCCGGCTGCCAATTGCGCGCTGCGCTGTGCATTGACCGCAGCCGCAGCAGCCCCACCCCGAGGATCTCTTAAGCTTAAACCTGCAGCAGCCGGCGTGGAGCGCGTCAGGGCAGCGGCGAGTGACTTTGCGGGTAGTGATACAGGCGGTACATTTGCACTCGGTGTGCCGCGGTAGTTGTCGACGCTGTGCTGCTCGCCATGTCCCTCCTCCTCCTCTTCGTACTCCTCATCATCCTCTGAGTGCATCGTCGAGCGTTGCTGTCCCACCGAAGCATGCCTGTTCGCTGCTGCGCCGCCAGTCGTAGAGTAGCCGGAGGCAGAGGCCAAAGCAAGACCGGCCCCCCCACCTCCTGCGCCAAGCAACGCCGAAGCACCGAAAGCGCCACTTGCAGAAATGCCCATGCCATCCGCGGTGCCCAGGCCTGCAGCGCTCTGACGGAGATACGCCCCTGCCGCACTGCCGGCACCGCTGAGGCCGGTGGAAAAGTGGCTCAGCCCCGCCGCGGCGGTGCCGAAGGGTGAAGCGGAGGAGGCGCCGCCGGCTGTATTGCTGGCGCCAGCGGAATACCGCCACGCACACATGATGGATCACTGAACGATGTGTTTCCGAGAGATCCAAATGGAGGGGGGGGGGCGACCCAAAAAAAATGCGGTCAGCCGAGCTACAAAATCAGCGAAGATGCAACAAACGTTTTAAAAGAAAAACAGGGCTACCGAGAGGTGCAGCTAATCTACGTTGACAAGCGCACGCCCTTTCACACTGAGCCCGCCGCGTACCTCCCTTATATTTTCCTTTGTGTTTGTGTTTGTGTGTGTGAGGGGTGGGGGAGTGGGTGTTACGGCAGCGTACGAGTAACAACGTTGATGCCGTGGTCAACTGCCTGCTTCCGCATTCAGTTCGCTAGCAAATAAAAAAAGGAAGTACAGCATATCAGAAAGTGGCCAAGTAAGTGGCCGCGGGAGCCGGATGCAGAGCAAATGTTTCGATCCGTCAAAGCCCAAGGATTCGTTTTTGTAGGGGAAGGGCACGTGAGGAGATGGAAGGAGCTGGAGGGTTATTCGGAGGCATTTTTCATCTGCTCTTTTTTGGCTTGGGGGCCGTCTTCTCAGCGCGCATCGATGCGATAACAGAAACGGCGGACAGAAGAGCGTACCGCTGCGACGATTCTTTGCTGTATCAGGCTCCACCCGCTGTTCCGGCTCGCCCTTCGATAGACCCACGCAACACGAGCCGCGCCAGAGAGCCGCACGTGCAGGCACAAGCACCCATCGGTAAGGAAAGAAGCCCGAAAAGCAAACGCAATTCTGGCGGATGCAAATCCCAACGCCAACGGCGTCGGCGGAAAACCAGGGTGTGGAATCCATACGGCGAACGCAGCATCAGGGGTACATATATGTGGGCGATTTTGATTTTGAAGTCCTAGAAATAATATAAAGTAGAGAAAACTACAAAAGAACGAAAGAAACGCGTCGCAGCGGGGACGAACCGTCCCACTGTTGGCCGAGGGGGGGGGGGCGAGGAGAGGGAAATCAGATAGGTCGTGTCGACGAGTCCATGGCAGCTTGTAGCATACCGCAGTGGATGCCGTGTAGCGTGGTCACACCGACTTCGTCAAACATGCTCCCTATTCAGTCTCGTACCGCTCCCCCCCCCCCTTCATCGAACCAGGCAGTGCAGAGCCATCGCATTTATCCTCCACCCCTTAGTTCTTGGCAAACTTCTTGCCCATCTTGTCGGCGGAGGTCTTCGAGACCACCTCCAGCACGTTGTAGCGCACCGTCTTGCTCAGCGGGCGGCACTGACCAATCACGACCTCGTCACCCTGCTTGGGGTCGAAGGCCGGGCTGCAGTGCACCGCCAGGGACTTGTGGCGCTTCTGGTAACGCTGGTACTTCTTGATGAAGTGCAGGTAGTTGCGGCGGATCACAATGGTGCGGTTCATCTTGGTCGAGTGCACGATACCGCGCAGGATGCGGCCGCGGATGGTGACGTTGCTCGTGAAGGGGCACTTGCGGTCGATGTACTTGCCGTTGAGCGCCTTCGCGGGGGTCTTGAAGCCGAGGCCGATCTTCTTGGAGTAGCGGATGTGGCCGGAGGAGTTCACGTGCTTGCGGCTCGGGCGGTGCATGTTCTCATTCACGGCGGTCTGGCGCTGGTACGCCTTCTCGTGCTGAATGGTGGCATCCACCTGATGCGCGTGGTAGTACTGCGGAACAGCGGACATTG
>LJSK01000246.1:0-39641 GCA_001299535.1 Leptomonas seymouri
GGAACTCCACGCGGGCGAGCGCGGCACCGCGGCCAGCCTCGTGCACGATCGACTTCACCACACCGCGCATGAAGCCATGACGCTCAGCGTAGTCCAGAATGCGCAGCTTGGCGGGGCCAAGGCGCTTGTGGCCGTGCACCTGATACACGGAACCCACACCGCGGCGGCAGCTCAGCACAGTCTTACCCATGTTTGTGGCAAAGGTGTGTAACACACTGAAAAATGGTTCGTTATTCACAGTGGGTTGAGTATATTTGCAAGGTTGTGGTGCGTGCATAGCGATGTACACAAAAGTATGTTTATTCGCATACGCAAAGCAAGTAAAGAGGGGAGATAAGGGAGAGAGACGACAAAGGATGTAGATGGGCGGCACTTGGCACTGATTGCGTTCAATACTCTAAAATCATCCCTCCTCCACGAAATAAAACAAAAGGACAGCGTAGAGGCTTCATACCGCATTGCTTTTGATCACAGCTGTAATGCTAGGCGGCCGTTTCCTTGCGGCAGCTTATGCGGTGCCCCGTGAAGCAATACATATATACAACTGGGATCCATGCCACTCCTTGCCCTTACTAAAACAAAAAGGACAAATGAGCACTGGCGCGGATAACAACGCATTCTTTTCTTTGTTAATCCACTTGAGATCCAACTTTTTCTTCTTCTGGTAGCACAAACACATGAATAATGGGAATACTGCGGTTTCAACGGGGCATCATTTCTGAAGCACCCATCACAATGTATTCTCCTTTCTTCTTAATAATAGCAAGGCGTCATATGTGTGTGAGCGGGGACAAACAAAGAACAGTGATTAAGAGGTTGTCCCATCCCCTTATGCAAGGAAAGAAGCAAGCACATAGCCCTCACCTTGAAAGTGTAGCTCTTTACTCCCTAAAGACAAATCTACAATAAATAAAAAAACAGTTCGAATCGCATAACTCCGCAGTAGCATACCTCAAGGCCTGCGTTCATTGCGATAAAGTACAAGCAACATTATGTTTTTGCTGCTTTTCGGCATGACCGTTTACATGTCTCCTTAAAAAAAAAACTATATATATATATATAGTAATATATACATGATAGAGTTCAAAACGCAAGGAACATAAATTAACAGTCTGCGAGCTTAATCAAAGATAGACATTAAACAATAACCCAAGAAAACCATAAAAGATGCGCGGAGCTTTACGTAGTGTCCTTACTCTTTTTTTTTTTTTATTTTACGTTTTGACAACTAGCCACTACTATAAGCGCTCTACAAAAAAACCGAATAGGAAACGATTACGCGAGTTCGTGAAATCTACATTGTTTCGACGTCAAAGAAAAGGAAAGGAAACGAGAAACGGACTTATCTTTTACACACGCTACGCATGAGCCTTCCCACTGGCTTTCTGCAATGGATTGAAGGCGATGATCGTCACTGTATCTTCCCCATCATCCGCAGAATCTTCTCTTTTTTTGTCGCCCGCTGCAAGGCTCGGAGACTTGCCGTTGTTCGTGCCCTGAATGGTAGTCATAGAAAGGTACTCGTTAGGACTGCGACAGACACTCAGCAACGGAAAGGCCACAAGCGAGTTCACCGCGGCCAGATCCCTCAAGAACGTAGCGAAGTCCTCGGGGGTATGCAAGTAGAAGCCAAGAACCATACACGGATCGATGTAGCGCGAGGAAAGGTTGCCCCGTGAACCGGTGAGCAGGCCGGTGCGCTTCTCAGATGTGTATGCGGTTTGAATGTAGTGCGGGTCCAGGAAAAACACACTCTTGCCCTGGTGACCAAACATGTAGTATGAGGCCTGCTTGTGGCCACCTGCAATGCCGCATGACGTGCTCATGTCCAAAAACTTCAGCAGCATCGTCTGGTACTTCTCCGAAATAGGCGAGATGCCCAGCACGACAGGAATAAGCAAGAAGACATGCTCACCCTCACATAATTTCTGCTCAACCGTGGGTGCGTTGATGTTGCGGTCAGAGCAGCAGATGGTATATGGTACATCACCGCCAGCGTTGTAGCAATCAATGAGCGCCGCGCCAAGCGCTATTGCCGCCTCCGTTGGAGACAGCATGCTCGCATACTTCACAGAATTTCCGTGTGCCATCTCCTCTGCCCTGTGGATGCCAAGGGGTGCGGAGGGGAGGTCCATGAAGAGCTTGGACACCTTCTTTTTGAGCACCTCGTTGCCCTCCTGTGGCAGCACCGCGGCCCCCTTGCAGTGGTACCGCAGCAGGGCGGTGCCGCATAGCATCTGCGTCGTGCGAATAAGACATCCCCAGCGCGTATCCGTCGAAGAGCCATTTGGCAGCTTGGGGAAGCAGTTGCGGTAGGAGAAGTAGAGCAATTTTCTCATGCCTGCATCGACAAATGCCGTCATGTTCGCGCCGCTGTACGTGCCGGAGCCAACCACGACAACAGAATCGACATCCTGCAGCTTCTTGTTATTCGTGCGGAATAGCTTCCCTGGGTTGAACCAATACTTGAGGATGCTTCCCGAGTCGATGCACGGGGTGCTTTCCGCAACCTTTTTACTGGAGCTCATCTCCTAAAATTTGCCTTTTCCTTTTCCTCCGAGGAAATCGCGATAGAGCGAGCGAGCGAGCGGGCGATAGGGGAAGGGGGGAGGGGGGAGGGAGTTGGGCACTGTGGGGGGGCTGCCCTCCTTTTACAGTCGCTAGGCAGTTGCTTCAAAGACAGAGGCAAGCAAAACTGATTGTAGCAATAACCATCAAAGAAAGAAGGGCACAGAATTTGCAAAAAAAAGCAAAAAAAAAGAATACGAGTCGACGGAATACGGGCGGTTCCTGCTGACTTTCCTTTTTGCAGAACAACAGCTGTGGGTATGGGTGAGAGGAAAGCAGAGCGATATCACATACAAAACGAAGAAGGCGAGATATTGACAGAGAGGGTAGAAACCTCTTACGCACTTTGAAGGCTCATATATAAGAAATAATAAAAAATGAAACAGGGAACGGTACACATAAGTACAATACACAGGCAACAAAAGCATTTGTAGCGCGCTGCCTCCTTCACCGTGAAGACGGAAGAGAAGTTAAAGAACAGAGCGCGGGGGTGAGAAAGAGAAGGAAGTTTTCATTTGCAGCCTTCAGTCCTCGAGAGTCGAGAAGAGCGACTGAGCACATTGTTTCATCAACACCCAGGACAACCGCGGGGGGTTGAGCACGTCCAGCTGGCGTTTTCGCAGAGGCAGCGGCACGGTAAGGAAAGCTTCTTAGATACGGGGAAATCTTATTTGTTGCTGGTGATGTGCTGTTGTCCATGCAGCAAAGAAAAACAAGAGATTCAACGCTTCTTTGCATGAAGGTGTGGCAAACATGGTTTTTTACTTTCAATTATATTATGTGCGGCTGGCACTTACACGTCGGGGGGGAGGGAGATAAAAAAGAGAACGCAGAAGTCGGCACAACAGCACTGCTGCACACTCACCGGATTTTGAGAGCTGAGCTTGCGCTGAATAACGAAGGTTACGAAGGGAACTTAAGGTTCCACTCGTGCAAGCGTCACGCCTCCCATGTGATCGCCAAACACGTAGCTGCTGTCACCCAGACGATCACCACAGTTCACCGTGGCCAGCTGGCAGCCAGGCACTTCGCGGTGTGCAAGGGCGGCCACAACGTCGGGCAAGTCCCCTTCCTCCTCTTCACATTCGTCTGCCGCATGAAGGAAGCCCCCCACGTTCCAGCCAGTCACCTCGCCACAGAGGGAGGTAGTGATCAACACATCTGGAGAGAGCCAGTCCACGTAGCACAGACCGTTCACCGCGTGCCCTGGCGCCTCGAACAGCGCCTCTGGTCCGTCACGCTCCACGTTGTACACCGTGTAGGTGCTATCCGCCCTTCCTACAGCGAGTACGGAGCGACACACCGCCGTGCAGTTTACCAGCGGCGGGTTCACCATCTGAACCTTCTGCTGCATCTGTGGCGCCTCCATAATGCAGAACGGGGAACGCTTAACTGCTGCATCACCGTCCTCTCCGTGTGTGTAGAGAGCGCCGTTTCCATCCATGCCGACCGCAAAAAGTACGTGAGAATAGGCTGTACTGTCCCCACTGTCGCTACTGACATCGATGCAGTGAAGGCCACTGCAGTAGTTGTCTAAGTGTCCAAAGACGTCCTGACCTGCTGGCAGCGCCCATCGTTCCCCAAGCACGTACGCCTCGATGACATCTCCCTTGGTGCCGTCGACTAGGCTGAAAGGAAACATGCCGCCGTCCTCATCAACAAGGAGTGTCGCCGCCGCGTCCAAAGGCGGCGCCGTCTTGAGAAACGCAACACACTCCTTCGAGTGCACATACTCGGCTAGTGTAGAGATAGACTTTCGCGTGTCGTACAGTTGAACCGCGTTGCCGCACAGCACTACAGCCGCGTGGCGATCCTGAAAGTAGCGCAGCTCCGATGCCTCCGCCTTGGCAGCTGCATTCGGGTTGTCAATGGATATATAGTTTCTGCGTTTCAGTCGCACATCCCAGAGCGTGAGCGCTCCGAGCCCGGTGAGCGTCGCGAAGGACGTACGAGACGACGAGCTGCACGCGACAGACACGACGTCGGCGGCCTCGCGACCCAGAAATTCCATGTTGGTACTGCGGCACACAAGGCTCCAACACAGATTACTACACCACAACTCGATTAACAGGGAACAGGTTCTACTGCACTGCTGCGGCGTAATCAAAGAACAAGATCAAGTGAAAACGGAGGGCACGAGAGGAGGAGAGAGAAGTCGAAAACACGGAGGAGGTGGAACAGGCTGAGGCAGAGGGATACTTCAGACATTGTTTCATGCCAAACACTTCCCATGCAGCTGCCGAAGTGCCGAGCTCATCGGAGCTTTGCTCCATCTAGAAGAAGAAGCAGCCGTGTGAGGTGACGTGTTGGCAGCCTATGTTGCCCCGCTGCGATTTCTCTCGATCCCTCATCATCATCTTTTCCTATGCATGCTCAGTGAAGGAGCTTCACCATGTTAAATATTTGTGCCGACCCGTGATACACCTGCTGCTTGCGCGTTGTCAAGATACACATATATGCTTTTCCCTCAGCAAATATATATATATATATATATTAAGAGGGGGGAAGGAGAGTATGAAGCTCGCCCCCCATTTCGTTTGGTTTCTTTTCCGTTAAACAGCACCGAAAAAGTAATGGCAGCACTTCATGAGTTGCTCATCCTTGTGAACAGTCTATTGATTAACAAAAGATACAGATGCAAAGCATGTGGCAACTTGTGCGGAGTCGGCCTGCAATTTCAGTAGCCTGCAAACAGCAAAAAACAAAAAAAAAACGCAAAGATCGCTCATGAACTCAGACGTTTGCCCTTTTTACAAAGAAAAAAAGAGAAACAAGGACAGACAGATCAGGGGAGAAAAGTGGGGCGCCTCAGCAAAGACAAAAACACATCATGTCTCAAACGCGCAGGAAACAGGCACACGACAGACGTGTCCAACTAAAAAAATAATAATCGTAAAAGTGGAGTGAGTGAAGTACGGCGTCGGCTTTCAGGACGGAGCTCGCTCGCTGCTCCCCTTTAGAAGAGGCTGCGTCTCCACTTCCAATGCCCGCGCACACGCACACATCTAAGGCGACGACAAAAAGCATAAAAACAAAGACAAAAACAAAAAGAGGGGCGGTAGTTGCAAAAAGAAAAAAATGGAAATGACAACAGCGTTTTGGTGCGTTGCTAAGCCAATTAATTCTCTCTCCATTCTGTGTGTGTGTGTGTGTGTCCCAGCAGCTTCTCTTTGGACCCCATGTCATACCTTCAACGGAACTGCCACAGAGGAAAGCTGCGCCGAGAGCAAACAAATTTCTGACGATACGTATTGCTTCACCATAGGACAACGGTCAAGACTTCAAAAAAGGGTAGAGGAGGAGGCATATCTCTGTACGCGCGAGGTCAATACTTCAAAAGCGCATCACTCGCAAAAATAGGGAGGTGAGGCGAATGAGTAGCCCCCATTGCCAACGCAAAATCAAGTGCATAAAGCCAAGCATATATATACTTACACTCATCTACGACAACATATAACATCCTTCCCAGCGACGCGCAAAAAAAGGTGGGAAGGTGTTGGGTACGAATGAAAGAGAAAGATTATATGCATATATCTATAGAGGTAAGCCCTGAAGAAAAACAAAAAACAAAAAAATAAATGATAAACTGAAGAGAAAGTGGCTGATAGAAGAAAGGGCCACCATGTACAGCAGTGAACGATGATACAAATATATATTGGAGAAGAAACGTGGATGAAGAAAGAAAAGAACAAAGACCCGAGAAGGGAAGTTGAACACACATACACCGCGCACCTTCCACAAGATGTCGCTTGCTGCTCGCATAAGCACACACACAAAAAAAGAAAATGAAAACAGCAAAAAAAAACAGAAACTCGCGGGCCACTCCTGAATAAATTCGCCACCGTATCGGCTCTGCCCCCTCCCCCACCCCCCTGCGTGCCATCGACTTCAGAGTCGATGCAAACTTTTTCTTTACTTGCATTCTCTGATGCTCCACAACGAATGGAGCGGGGGCACACGTCAGTTAGTAGAAGGAAACCCACCGCCCTCTTTGCAAGCAAAAAAAATATATATGCTTCACTTCACTTTGAACAGCATCGTAGCAGCGCTCTCGACGTCACCGTTGCACTGGCGCATCGCCATCTTCGCGTCCTGCTTCATGGCACCGAGAGCAATCAGCTGCTGGGTGCTCGCGTCTGTCGTGTTGAACTGCTTGTGCTTGCTGGCGTTGCGGCGCATCTTACGGCTATCCACGCCATAGATAAGACGGGCCGCTGTGCGTTGCACGTCGCCGTTGTAGTGGGCCAAGACGACACGGCAGTTGGGCTCCTTGAAGCCCATGCTGACGAGGTGGTGCACCTTGGCGTCGAAGTCGTTCTGGTGACGAATCGCCTCAGCCGTCATCACGTCCTTGGCGGCGGCGTCCTCGCGGTTGGTGCCCAGGGCTTCACTGAGACGCTGATACTTCACTCGCTGCGTCTGTTGATCCACCAGCTTCTTCGTGATGGCAACCACCTCGACCTCGTTCGCACCCAGGCTCTTCAGCTCGTCCGTCTGCAGCTTCGACAGCGCCGACACAGTCTTGATGTCGGCCGAGATGAGGTTGCTGATGACGGAGGGGCGCATGTTGGACGAGGTGACCACGTCAATAAAGCCTGAAGGGGCCTGCTTGTCCACGCGATCAGCCTGAATGGCGAGGACCCCGCCAAGCGCCTCCTCACGCGAGTCAGCCTCCACGACTACGTCCATCAACATGCTCATATCCACGTCCGGGAAAACGTTAGCGAGATCCTCAACCCACTGAACCTTCTCCTCCGGCACGCCATTCGCCGCAGCTGCAGCCTTCGCCTCCCGCGCCTCGCGCAGCTTGCGAAGCCTCTCCAAACGCTTCATCTCTTCAATGCGTTTGCGTTCACGGTACTCCGCGATCCAGCGCTGCAGGTACGGCCTGCAGCGGCACAGCAGCTGAGCACGGCGGCGCAGCACCAAACGCTCAAGAGCCGACCACACTTCGGCGCGTAAGAATACCTTCGTCTCACCCACGGCAAAGTTCGGCTCCTGCCACCGGTACAGGCGATGATACCTCTGCAAAAAGTCTTTGCAGGCATCGGAGTAGCGCTCATGCTTGAAGAGGGAGACGGTGGAGCGGGGTAAAATAAGGTAGAAGTACTTCACGAACTGCTCGAGTAGGCGACGCACCGGGTAGCCCTGACGCTTCAGCGCGATGGTCTGCAAGACACCAGCGGACTCGAGCTGCGCACCGACGAGGCGGTTGTCCAGATACTCGTGGCTGGCGTCCATGTTCGGTTTGATGCAGCGGATGAACTGCGTCTCGGTCGACTCTAGCTCAGCGCGGAGTTCCCCCAGCTGGTGCTGGAAGCGGATGGCCACCGTCTGCTTGCGGCGCGCCAGGCTCTTCACCGTCGACAGCAGTGTCTGCACAAAGTCATCGGTGGAGCTCTTCACACACTCGTACATCATCTCCTTGAGGGCATCAGTGTTCTTCTCGAGCCACTCTTCCGTGTTGTAGTTCACGAAAGAGGCATAGTGGTTGACGCCGAACTGATTCGGGATGGTGCTCTTCGGCTTCACGAAGTACTGGTTCTTCTCATTCCAGTGCTCCCACAGGTTTGTCGTGAAGCGGTCCGTGTTGCCGCCCTTGAAGTTGCACTCCTCATCTAGCATCGAGAAGATACCGTAGTGCTTCTCGTCGAACATGTTCACACACTCGGAGTTGTCAGGGAACTCAATTTTGGGGATCTGAATGCCCTCGCGCTTGCACTCCTCCTCATCGTTGATGAAGGTGTACTTGTTGTAGTGGTTCTGCAGTGACTCGTTGGCGTAGTTGATGCAAAGCTGCTCGAAGCTGTTGCGGGTGAAGTTCTCAAACCCAAAGATGTCAAGCAAGCCGATGTACTTGCAGCCAGTGCAGTCCACCTGGGGCTGGATGGCAGCGTTCACGAACTCGACGAGGCGATCGAACATGCCGACGTAGAGGCTCTTGCAGAAGGCGTTGCGGAGTCCCTCGGCCTCCGTCTTGGTGGCCAGGATGGTGACCAGAGACGTCTTGCTCTTCACCAGGAAGCACTCCCGCAGCTTCTCCTCGTCCACGCCGAGCAGCTTACAGCCCGTCTTGTAGGTTTCCTCCGTCGCGATCTGCGCCTTGTCGTTGTTGTCCGGCAGGAACTCTACCTCCATGAGGTGCAGAATGGAAGCCAGCACGCGGAACATGCACTTCTGCGTCTTCGGCGACACCCCGAGCTGACTCAAGGCGCTGCGTACCGTCTGAAATTCGTGCGCGTCGTTGAGGGGCCGTCCATCTACGCCGCGACGGATGAACGTGTTGCCGCCGTTGAGGCAGCGGTAGTCTTGGGCCGTCTTGAGGCCACCCAGCTCTTGCTTCTCCTGCGCCGTCAAGCCGGCGAGCATTTCGTAGAAGATGTGGTAGTTGCGCTCACCAGCCGACTGCATGATGATGCGGCTCCTCTCCAACAGGTAGGTGACGGTCTGACCGCCGACCAGCACACCAGAGTTGGGGTCGAAGTAGAGCTTGATGTACTTGCCGAAGCGCGAGGAGTTGTCGTTGCGTACCGTGCGCGCGTTACCAAAGGACTCCATAACCGGGTTACTCACCGTGAGGCACTCGGCGATCTTGTCCGCGACGATGCGCTGTGACGTGTCCTTGCTGTGCAGGTAGCTCAGCTGACCGAGGTAGGAGACGAGCATCTTTGCATTTTCAGTTTTACCCGAGCCCGACTCGCCGGAGATGACGACGGATTGGTTGTCGAGACCCTGCACGAAGACGGCATTGAAGGCTTTGTGGGCCACCTGCCAAATGTGAGACGGCAGCAGGCGGGGGTCAGGGAGGGCGAGGTACTTCTTACGCTCCTGGTCGCTGTTGTACGGCATCAGCTGGAATGGGTTGACGGAGAGCACCATCTCTCCCATCAGCGAGTACTGCTTGTTGAGTTTCTCGAACCTGTCCTTGATGCAGTAAAGCAAGGTGGCGACGTGCAGATCACTGACGTGGAAGAGCTCGGGGTCGCTGGGGTCGTAACTCTCCGAGATATAGCCGTGGACGTGTTCCTGCGGGACGGTCACGCTGGCATGAGAGGCATTGTCCTCCACAGTGGCCTTCACCCCCTCCACGGCCCGCACGACACCGCGCAGCCAGCCGTTCTTGGCATCATAGTAGTACACCTCCTGATTCACAGAAACGCGCTCCGGCATTGTGGCAAGCAGCAGCGACAAAAAGAAATATTGAAGAGCTGTGGGGTGAAACCAAAAGAAGGTTTCAGGTGCGGGTGGCAGAGAAGCGGCAGTCGAATAATAATATATTTATATATGTTTAAAAAAGGTATGTGACCTCCTTGTAGTCGAAAAACGACGTCTCTATTTCTGCCTGACTCGGTAGGGTATCACCAGGTAACACTTCTTTTTAGTGTACTGTATTCTCCGTCTGAGCAGCTTGCTTCAGAAAGAACAGGTTGGCAGGAGAGAAAAACGAAGAAAAGGCGGTCGCAAGAGGTTCAAAGATACCACTTGCTCAATAGTCGATGCACAGTACACCTGTCAGCCTATAAAATAGCTACGATGTAAACGATATATATCAAACAAAACGATGTGTGGAAGGGCTCGACGAGAGAAGTCGCATCAAAATGGCGCTACCCTCTCTTTGCCTGGTCGCTTCTGGTGCGCGTGAGGGGTAGGTGTGAATGGATGGCTGGGGGGGTGCACGTTTTCTTCTCGAAGATAGACCCTCTACGGGTCGACTGTGGAAAACAGAAGGATGAAAAAAGTGGAAAGGGGGATGGATCGTAAAGAACCAAGATCTACAATTAAAAATAAATGAGTACCGTAAGCTTCAGCGACGGGGGGGTGAAAGCCAACAACAACAAAAAATTTTAAGTGTATCGGCGAACAAAAAGAAGAGGGGGGCAAACAAAATAACAACAACAGAGAAGTGAGAAGTTTAGAAAAACAGAAGGAGTGGAGGCGCGCAGCGGAGATGTGGGTGACGAATACTGCTGTGCTGCGTTCACCCTTTCTTCTACGGCTTGGCAGCCTGTACGTCATGGACCAACGTTCACGGTCAACAGTTCATTGCTCAAGCAATCACGCTATTAAAACGGCATCGTAATGCGCATTACACGATGCACTTCCAAAGAGAGCAATATGTGTATAGAAGGCACTGGCATGGGCACCGTACCAAGGTCGTTTATGACTATAAATAGTCAGGGTGGAGTGAGTTCTGTTCTCTTCTTTTTAAGGGCTCATATGCGGCTACAGAAATACAGGAGTTCGTTCAACAAGAAGGAAATGTTCGACAGAATCCGAGCACGTAACTAAACAAAAGCAAATGAGGGAAAAATTGTGGAGAAGAGATAAAAAAAAACAGCCGGCGATTAAAACAACAAGTTAATTCATACCGGTGAACTTCGCAGCTTTACAATTTCTACTGTTTTTTTTTTTTTTAATCGCTGCGCACCATTAATAAAAGCCTTGTTGTCCAGGGTGCGCTCCACGCTGCACGTTTGCAAGATTCTTTCTATGTGTGTGTCGCGTCTTTCTTTTTTTGCTTTAAAGGAGCTGTGATTTCGATGTGTGTATCTACGACAGTGATGCGGCGGAATACGATATACCTTGAGACAAACGCATGCTGCGCTCGATAGACTGTGTGCCTGGACAGTTTACCAATTTATTTTTGGTGAGTCCGTCAATCTATAACATTGGGCAACGTCAATTAGTGAACGTGCGCGGCATCGTTTGGTCCACCAAGGCAGCACCCGTTTTTTTTGGGGGGGAGGTGCACGTCGGTCGTACAATCAAGGATATTTCCCGATCCAGCAAGTCGTGGTGGATAATCAAAATCGAAGAAAAATGAAGGAAGAAAGGGAATGAAAACCAAAGAGTTCAACTGCCATCACGGACATGTTTGGTGCGCACACATCTGACGCAGCTTGAGCAACGCACATGCGAAGGTACTTCTTCCTTCTCTTTCACTTTTCTTTTAACCCCCAATGAGGACAGAGCGAGACGCTGGGCGAGGCACCGACCTTCACCGGACAGAACGTCCAGTTTCAGCTCTGCTTCCCTCTCTGCCGTGCACAACACTGCTCACTCGATCACGTCGCAAAGCCCCCCCCCCCTCCTCCTCTCGCCTTCCCCCAACGCCCCTTGGAGCGTCAAAGGTTTGAGGCCGAGGGATAGAGGGCACGATGCGACTCCCATAAAGCTGCAGAACCCTCAAGCAAAGGGGCCTGAAAGGAAGAAAAAAAGGAAAAAGGAAAAAGACGAAGATCAAAAATCAGCAATCACTTCTCGGCAGACTGCCACGCCGAGCGCACGACGCACACGCGCGCAAACGCGACACAACATAGCAGAAAGATAAAAAAAAACATAAAGCCCCATCTGGGAAACGCAGAATTACGCGGAGAAGTGCTTAATGCTTCAGCGAACGGATGTACTTAACGTGATGCGCGTCAGAGTCCTTGTCTTTCAGCGCCTTTTCTCTCATCGTGGCCACATACTGTGGAAGCTGCACCGCTTCCTGCTTGCAGGCAATCTTATCCTTGGTTTGCGCGAGGCGAGTGGCAATCGACGTGCCAGCTGGCAAGTCCATCGCAGACTTACGCGCGGCTGCAACCGCGCTAGGTGTGGGCAGTGGAACCGGCACGCTGAGCGCATGTTGCTCTGCGGCTAGCATAGACGCTGTCACGGGTGGCATCTGCTGCTGCGTGTGGAAAGCCTCTTCTTCATTTCGCAGCGCCAAATCCTCACTCAGGGCAGTGAGTTCGGCATGCAGCCGCTGCTCCAAGGCCTTCTGCGCTGCGGCATCAAGCGCGCCTTCCGCCTCCGCAATCTCGTCGCCGACGACGCACATAAAGGGCACGATGACGAGCAGCGTCTGTGCTGTTGTTGCTGTTGCTGAAGAGGCATGTGCTGTGGAACGCGAACCGTGATGGCGATGCTGCTGTGGAGCCGCGCGGCTGTCACGGCGATGTGCGGCCGTCCTTGATGTTTTTGCCCGCACCACCAGCCGCGTGTCACCACACTTTAGTACAGCACACGGCCCGCGCGCGGCCTCGCAGTTCATAGGCGGGTTGATCACCGTCACAAGAGAATAGGGCGTGTCTCGATCAATAGGTGCTGCCGTTACGTGCGCACTCGGCGTTAATTTTAACCCAGCAAGGTGGCGGAGCTGAGCCTCCAGCTTCTCCAAGTCGTGCGGGTGGCGTACCTGCCGCTCTGGGGTAGTCACGAAAACGTTTTTGCCCTCCACCATAGCTGACATGGGCTCCAGAAACGCGATGGGGACCGAGAGACGGATAGTCTGGAGCACGCAGTCGTGCTTGGGGTGATCAGCCTCATGTGACTCCAGACGGCACCGCTTCAGTGCTGGCGGCACAGAAGTGGTAGTGGCAGCGTTTCCCGCAGCCGATGATCCGTTCTTTGTGTTCACCCCGTCTTCTTCAGCGTTGTGCACCGTCACAGTGCACAGGGTGCACTCAACCATCACATTCTTGGGGGAGAGGGGGTCAAGACTCACCACACGCACTACCTTGTCCGTCAACGATTCCTCTCCGTCGACATCGTCGCATGGAACAGGCTGAGCGAGATAATACGTGCCGTTGAGCATCGACTTGGCAATGGCGAGCTCGGCACCGTCCATGTTCGCGGCATCCGTGCCATCACCACCACTGCTTCCGTTGCGGCTGCTATCATCACCTTGTCCTTGGAAGGTAAGCATGAGTGGCACGGTGCAGGTGATGTTGTTCGTGAGGGCCTGAATCATGCGCAAGCCACCGTCCGTTACGAGGACGTGTTTGCCGGTTGGCAGGCGGACCAGGTTGCGCACCTCGCTGCGGTCCATTACATCAACGTGGTTGCTGACAAAGCTGCCATACGCGCCGTTCATCTCTTGAAAGAAGCCCGGGGCGGCCATGTCGACAAACGCAATACCCGGGAAGTCCTCTTCCGCAAACAGGGGCGGCACACACTTTGTAGCGTCGATGATCTCCACCCGTGTGCCTGGGCGAAACAAGCCTTGTGCAGCGGCCTTCCTTTGATGATGGAGCGACTGCTGAAGCTCGGCTTTCATCTTCTTCTTCTGAGCCTCGGCGTCCGTGAGCAATTCACCAAGCAGCTTCGCCCGCAGTTCGCGCTCGCGGCGCTTGCACGCAGCACATATCATCGTCCTGTGCTCCGGCGTGTGCCCCATCTCCTGCACCTCAAAGCATTTTACGGTGAGAGATCCCAGGCAGCGCGCGCACTCCGTTTCGTACTCCACTGCGCACGGCAGCGTTGCATCGCTGCAGACGCCTTTGAATACGTGCCGCACAATCGTGGTAATAGGCTCAAGGGTCTCCTTGTTCATGCCAATCACCCTCTCGTGCGAGCAGGTGAGGGGCTGCTCGATCACCTCGAAGCAGTTGCAGGGCTGGCCGCACCTTTGCAAGCACTTGTGCCCACAAGGGAGCGTTTTCCCGCACGCGTATGGGCAAGACACGTGGCTTTCACCCAGGTGGCAGCTGCGGGTGCAAACGTGGTCCGGGCGCTGACACGAGTAGAGACTCAGGCACAAGTGTTTGCAATGGGATTCGATGCGGACGTGACCGTGCTCCAGCTGACGCTGATTCGGGTGCCGACTACAGCAAAGCGGAATTGAAGGACCCACCAGCGAAGGAAAGCGTGCGTCGGCGGCCTGCATCACCGCCTCCGTCAGCACGGAGCCATCAAACGAGATGAGGGGCTGTTCCCCCTGTAGCTTTGTCACGAAGGTTTTATACCACTTCGCCTGCAGCTGTGGAGCCATCCAGCCGGCGTCGGCGCAGAGCACAAAGGCGTCAGTGGCGGCCCCCATGGCTTCCGAGATAAACTTTTCTTCGCTCGAAGGCATGGGCTGCGCCGATGTGCTCAGGCTGCGCGGCAGTGCATCGACGAGGTACAGAACAGCGCGGTATCGGTACTTGGTGTTGTCTCGCTTATTCAGTGCGGCGAGTTCGTGGTGGGCCAATATCACAGGACAGTCTCTCATTTGCATCTCAGCGCAGTGTACCTCAAACTCGTGCTTGAACATCGCCTTCAAGGCAAAGGGCAACAGGACAGCAACGCGTGCCATCTCCGTCCCGTGGCGGTGCAGCCAGTGAATGAGGTGAATGACTTTGCGCATTTCTTTTGGGGCCCCTGCATCTTTGGTGATTTGCTGGTGCGTCCACAGCCACAGCGGAGACTGCAGGCCCATGGCATATGCATGCTTGCGAGCCTCTGCGGTGGTCTTGCCGTAGAAGGCGCGGGTGATGAAGTCTTCCGCCTGTGTGGCCAAGGGCGGGATGCCGTCGTAGAGACTAGCACTCCCGTGTGTGGGCATCCCGGCTAGCCTGATTTAAAACAAATGCACACGAGATGAAGGGAGAAAATGAGGAGTGAAAAGAGAAGCGGATATCTAATGCTTTAAAAACCTGTATACGCAGAAGGGCAATCCCTTTGCCGTGCTCTATTCTTTCCGGTTCAATTCTTATGCTGTGCAACAGCTAGGCCCATACATGTGCGGATGAGAAGGCGAGGAGAAGGCAGAGAGAGAGGCGGGGAGTGGATAATGTGAAGGGACAGCGCGGCGCTTTCAGTTGTGCTTTCAATCAGGTATCACTCTTTTCTCCGTTCGCAGTATCTGATTAGAATACCTCAACATGCGCAAAACCCCAAGAATAATAATAAAAGAATAGTCGTGGAGGAGAGGAAGATGACTGAGAAGGGGAATCAGGAGCGGTCGTGCCTTTCGAATGAACCGCGTGCGATTGATACCGACTACAACGCTACCAGGATTTAAGCAGGCAGTGGGGTTGCCCATCTTGCTGGTCACCGCAGCGGCAGCGGAAACGACAACTTGGCCTCTGCATACCAAGCTTCTATATCGTACGCGTCTTCTAAGAAGCGTACAGCACCCACGCCCTTATTCCTTTCCGTTAGGATTCTTTTAGTGCACCTCTATTTCCATCGAATGAAACACCTGAAGGCAGCCACGACGCTTTCATAGAAGAGCAAACAAAACAGTTGGTAAAAGTGAAAGGGAGAGGTGGGGGAAGCGGAACAATGGACTGCGCAGTATCGGGTCGGCAACGCTTTTCGCTCGCAGAGGTGCGTCACACATCAACGCCGCGCCGTCATGCATAACCCAACACGCACGTTCTATAACATGGCGGCGCTGTCTTTGCTCACAGTGCCCTTTCTCCATTCCCGATGCGAAATATAAGATGGCGTTAGCGAGTTGGATAGCATACTGTGAGTGGGGGTGCGGCGGTCTTTGATGGACATAAAGGAGGCAAGATCAGCTGGAGGCTCGCCCACGCTAGCAAGGTGACGCGACAGACGCGCTGAGTTGCGTGCCTCCTCCTGGGCGAGGCTCTGTGTATAGTCGATCTGCTCTATCGATGCCGAAATGTATTTCTCCGCCCGCTCCACGCGCTCCCACAGCGCATCCAACTGCTCCGTCTTGCTCGTAACAAGACCGTTTAAACGCTTGATCTCGTTCTGTAAAGCAGCCACATCGTCCATATGGAGCGAAGAAAGAGCTTGGTCAGTGCTCTGCAAAGGCGCGGAGTCGGCTAAGTCGCCTTTACGTTTATTTGCTGTTGTGGTAGTGGGAGAAACCGATGTTGGCGGTGGCACCGAGACTGCCTCTGCCTCGGCTTGTTGTGTCTTTGCTGGTACGGCTTGCGCGGATGACTTGCTAAGGACTCTTGTTGCCGCCAGGACGGTGTCAGTGGGTGTTTCCTCAGCCTGTGCTAGTCGTCTTCGCAAAAGTTCGTTCTCTCGACGCAGTCCATCAATCACCTCCCGGTCCTGCTGATGCAGCTGCTTTGTGCTCGCGTGCAGGTTTCGAATGGCCATGGCCGATCGCAGCATCTGGTGGCGATCACCCTGCAGTTTCGCGTAGAGCTCATCGTTCTCGCTCAGAAGCGCCTCCACACGCACCTTTAACTCCTCTGCCGTGCTTAGTGTGTAACTTTCAGAGCTGTAGCATGCACGAGAGCAACGGGACCTGGAGATAGTATCGATATCGGTAAGTGTCAAGTCCACCAATGACGGACTCTGTTGGCTGTCGGCTGTGTGTGGATCAGCGCGCATGCCTTCGGCTGTGACGAGGTAGGGGATGGTGGCCGTATCGCAGCGCGGGCACAAAGAGAGAGTCGTCAGCTTTTGGCATGACGGACACAAATTCGTGGGGCTCATGGCAGTACAACGCACGATGGCCCGTCAACATCTAATTTGGAACAACAAAAAAAAGCAACCGTTTCTTTCTTTTGTTTCTCTCCTGCTTGCAAAAACAGAGAGGACGTTAGAAAGAATGACTGATTTCGTGGACCAATGAAACTACGAAGGGTCTAATGAAGGCAATACTGAAAACACAAAACAAAAATAAAAATAAGTCGCACGGGTACAGCGGATCCAGGCAAGCACAAGAGCGAGCAATGCCCTTCCGTGTATCGGAGTAGGAAATAGCAAAGGAAAAGAAAAGAGGGGGATAGTACCACTAAAGGCTAAGGGACAGCAGACACGCAAGGATATATCACAGCTACGCCTGAAGGTGAAGGCTCCCCAAAACCATAAATAATCCCTTTTCAAAGGTAAACGCTTTTCAGACTGCCTGACTCAGTTTAATCCACACACCGCTGTACAGCTGCGTGCCGACAACGACAGTTTAAACGTGAGGATCACGTAAGGAGAAGGTGAAAGAGATGCGAACGGTGTATCCACTTAGCTAGTACGCTCTGAAGGAGGAAAGAAAACAAGCACTTCTCTTGAAGGACAGAAGGGTAGCGGCAGCAGCTGCACCTCCAACATGTACATATAGATGTATGTGTATCAACCTACACATGTGGCAGCGCGATGCACGGCAGCGACACGGGGCTCCCAAAGGATTCAAAAGCTGCGACTTTGACCACCGAATTATAGACGGCAAAGTTTCTTCTGTTGTGTTACGTGAAGATGGAACAACCACCAAAAGCTGAAGACTTGAAAAAAAATTAAAACGCCACCTTACATTACCCGAATATTCTTTTCTTCTGCTGCCTCTGGCTCATTGGACGGTGTACCAGCCAAATCTCTCGGCGGCACTGTCTACAGATCAGACGTTGTACAGACTCACAACCAGGTACAAGACAGCAAGAAACACCATTATCACCTGATAGACAGCGCGGATGCGGCCATCGGTGCGAAACATGCCAATTTCCTTCCAAATGGTCGTTGCGTCAATCAACAAGGAGCGCTGCTGGGCCACGTACAGGTCGTAGAAGAGCTCGATGCTACCGGCCAGCAGAAGATACCACGAGTGAGTAAGAATGCATTGCAGACATGCGAACGACCGCACCGCTACCTCCGCCACAACTAGCGGGTTGATGGAGTATTCCACCTCTTGCGGGTTACTCATTCTGTCGGCGTAGTCCTCGAGGAGGGCGAGGTGCATCAGGCAGAGGCCCATCGAGCCCACCTGCAAGACAAACGCGAGCACCCACGATGCGATGACGCTCATGAAGTGACCACAAACAACCAGCGCGAAGGAAAAGTGGAGGAGAACGAAGAGATAGGCGCGCCTGCGTTCGTCGCTTCTTGTGTGGCGGCTGCGATCGGTGATCAGTACCGGAATCCACTGGAACTGCAGCCGCAGGGCCTCCAGTAAGCGCTTAAAATTGGCCATTCGTGAGGAAGCACAAACGTCACAGTTGTGTAAAGGCACACGCCCAGCCTCAAGAGGCAAAAATCAAGAGCGTCGAGCAACGGTGCACTTCAATTTATTTTGGCTCCAAAAGATTTCGTAAGCGCTCCTTTACTATACACACGCACAACAAAATAAAGGCTTCTGCGCGCTCCTAACGGCTCTTTCCCGGACTGCAGAAGCTGTTTAAAGAGATGAAACAGCTAGGTAGAGGAATAGGAGAAGATTGACTGAGCGACTCGTAAGTACTTCCATCCACCCGCTGCCTACATCCACCAAAGATTTGAATAAGCGCGATTCTCTCCAATGACATACCCCCCCCCCGCCCTCAACGGGTGAACCGCCTGTTAAGTTTTAATTTCAATTCAGTTACGGCCTTGTCTTCAGCGAAGCGCAGGCGCTTAGTACTCGTCGTGAAGTGCGACTTGATTAGTGATGTGGCACAAAAGCAAGCAAACCCCAAATTCTCAGCATTGCTTCAGCTGTCTCCATTCGCTTCCTTTTAAGTCTAAAGAGGGTTTTCAAGCGTTACGCAACATGCTAGTTGCTTTCGCTAATCTTGATTTTATACTGGAAACATATATTATGGTAGCTTTCTTAAATAAAGACAAGAACTGAGCATCCGCGACAGCTGTTCTCTTTTTCTTTGCCCCCCCCCCTCCACCATCAACGTGACCTCACAAACCACAACCCGGTGAAACTGATCGGTGACAACTGCCAAAAAAAAAAGAACTCGAGCACAGAATAAAAAAGGGTCTTTCGAGGGCCTCGCTTACCCTTCCCCACATACACGCACGGAAGCTCACCACCTCTCCGATTGCCCTTCCTTTGTTTCTACGGATGCCGCCGATCCCAGCACTACGCGGCGTTGCATTTTTCGATCACACACTCAGCCGGCATCCGCAGCTATCAATTCGGCCACTATGCAGGCTCGCACACCGCCGAGATGAACAGCGCAAAAGTCCAGTTTCAGTGCTAATCACCATACTGGTTGATGATCGAGAAAATCATGGCAATCATCAAGACGACGATGAGCACCACATCTACCGCAATGAAGACAAAGCCTTCCTTCTCGTACTGCGACACCTCTCGCCACAGGTTTACGGCGTCCACATACAGCTTTCCCTTCTTTACACGGTAGATGGTGAGAGTCAGCACAGCGCCATACGCAATGATGCACACGTAACTGCGCATCATAATTGCTTGAATGAGCTGGACCCCACGAAGAGAGAGATACGCATCAAGCAGCGGGTTGCACGCACGCTCGCACTCCATGGAGCTCATACTTTTATCACTGTAGTCGTTGATGTTAAAGGCGTAGATCATGATGAGAACCGTCATAACGATTTGTACTACGATGGCCGCAATCCAGCCGCTGATAAAGTGGAAGAGGTGGCCGCAGAAAGCGATGCCGCCAAGGATGTACACGAAAAGAAACATGTACGCCCGCTTGCGGTCCGTGGCGGAGTGCTGCGACGGGTTGCGGAGGGTCTGGATGACCTCCCTCTGGCTCTCAATAAAGCGCATGGTGCTCCGTGGATGAATGAAGCGCACGCACGTACACACACACACACATACACACACTGTATCACTTAGTAGAGCGAGGAGGAAGGGCTCACCGCTGCTGTGCCAATGAATGCTGTTCTATAGGCTGTAAGAAGCAGTAAGTTCGAATAGGCCATCGTCATATCGAAGAAAGCGCCATGCAGATGAAACGCACCCACGCAAGCACGCAAGCAAGAAAAAAAAAAAAGAGAGGGGGAGAGCAGCGCAAATGAAGAGCACGAGATGCGAAGAGGTGAGGGAGAAGACGTCAATCGTTTTGTTTCTTTTTTGACAAAAACAAAAACACTGGAGGCACCTACGAGCAGGCGGCGAGTCTGCCAAAAGCAAAACGAGCTTCTTAAAACGACGCTCCGCCTCATCAACGAGCCGGTACATACAGCAACTCTCATTTCGTGTCTTTCGTGTTGCCCTTCAGAGGGGGAAAGAGGTATCCCGTTTTTCTTTTCCCCATCGCCTGTTGTCTGCACAGTGCCGTGTTGGGGAGATCCGTGCTTTCCGTGCTACACTTTGTTTGTGGCGCTGTTTTTAGGGGGACGCACTGAGCAGCTCTCTTGATTGGGACTCGATGAGGTTTTGATGAAACGCCCACCATGTAATACTGCGGGCTGCTGTCGCTGCTACGTGGAAACGCGGGTTCACCGCAAGTGCCACTGACACATCGCTGTCCTTTGACTGCAGCTGATACAAAAGTCGCCCCTGCCGAGGCGCGCTTAGTGTATCGGATGATGCAAGCGCTGGCCCTCCTTCGTATACTAACAGATGCCGCCCCCCATTCATAAACGAAGTGGGCTGCAGAATTGGTGAGCCTGCTTGACCAGGAAACGCAAACCGCGCTCCGATGGCATCACCAGCGCCCACAAAGTGACGCTTCGCATCACCGTGGAAGTAGCTTACCTTCACCTCCTCATGCTTCCAGTCGTAGAGGGACACTTCGCCATTGGACGAGGAGACTAAAATGTGGCTGCCGTCCGCGCAGAACTCGGCGCCCTTGCATCGAGTTAAGGGGGAGTAGTCAGCAAAGAGTGCACGGTTCTCTCGCTGCACCACTGCAGTGGGGCGGCACAGACAACGACGATCGAGCACGACAAGTCGATGATCGTCGCCCACAGCGATGTAGTGGCCATCATTGCTGAACTGCACGCAAGCCTTTGGGCCAGTCACGGTGCGCTCGGGTGTTGAGGCGACGCAGCCGGAGATCAACGGATGAAAGAGCGCTAAGCGGCCCTTGGCCGACATCACGGCGCCGATCACGTCCGTCGCCGGGCACTGCGTCAGCGTAGAGTACACCGGCGTGTTGGCCACAGGGGGGGTCTCCCCCTCCACATCGTTCAAGTACGCCATCTCACCAAAGAACTGCGCGGTCTCCGTGTTTAGCAGGTGCAGGTGGCCGTCGAGGTGAAAGCGCGGGGCAACGCACACAACGGCGCTGGAATGTGTGTAGCGCACGCTGTGCACGCCGAACGCATCGCACAAGATGGTGTCTGTGTGGATGAGGCTACCCACATCAATCAGCCGCACCGCGTCGTCGGTGTGGGCCGAGGCGAAGTGAAGGCCGTCGAAGGAAAAGTCCATCGCCGTGGGTCGTGGCTCGTTGATGCCGGTATAGAACAAGGAAGCCACCTCTACAGGTGCACCAGCGGTTGGATCAGTTCCATTAGAGGAGGAGAAGAGGGACGCTGCGGACGACATGCTAAGAAAGAGAAGGATGAAGCCGAGGTAAAGTACAAGAGGAATACCTGCGGTGCTCCAGTGGCGGTTCTCTTAGTTTCTATGAAAAGGAGCCAATGCCCAAACAAGAGGCGAAAGAACCTGTGGGGAAGCTTTGATGTACGCGGAATATCGTCTGCGCTGCAGCCGTGACGAACGGAAATAGAATGGCGGGTGGCAGTGCACCGAAGCGTACCTGCAGCAAATCAAAGCGTTGCGCGGAGGGCAGCGCTTGTAGCTAACAAATAAAATCGGAAATGGATGAAAGAAAGAGCGTGAGTGAGAAGTGGGGAAGAAGCACGCCGCAGATAAAAGGGCACCTCCGAATATCGGCCGACGGCCGTGAGCGCATGAACTCCGCCACACAGTGCCCGCTGCGCGACTGCTGTACTTCCTTCTTTTTCGCTCTCTCTGCCTTCCGGTGTGTAGAAGAGAGCGTGATGCTACATTTGATAAGTGCCACTCGACGCGTGCGCCACGAACGTCTGCATCCTGCACAGCCGGGCAGGACGTCACGTTTCCCTTTCTTTGAACGGTGTACACCTTACGAATCTTCTTATCACTTACACGACGAAGTTGATTAAACCTCCACCGACACGCAGCACCTGTACAGATAAACAAGCCAAAGCGTTTAGTGCACACACACCTGCGGTCCTTACTCCACCGCCAATGTCTCCTCCTCGTCGTCTGTGAGTGGAAGCCCAAAGTAGAGCAGTGTAAGAGGCCACAGCGTTTTCTTCTCTGAGTCTAGCATGGTGTGGAGAGCAGAGACACCGGGTCTGTGCGAGAGCGAGAGGGTGACCGGCTCCGTGCGCGACACATGCTGGTGAATCTCAAGAGACACACGCAGCAGCCGCGCGTCTGCATCTGGGGTGTTCATCCAATAGGCGATGAGGGGATCCAGAAAGATAGTCGAAAGAAGGTGTTTGTGCTCCGCGTGCGAGAGGATGGTACGCACACGCAGCAGCGCACGCAACGTGTACGCCTTGCCGAGCAGAAGGCGGGTCCCCACCACTGCCCAGACACGCTGCAGCAGCGCGCAGTGACGATAAATCGGGTAGATCAACGCACGGCGTGCAAAGGCAACACAGGCATCGTAGATGTTGTCCGCGGGGTCGAGGTAAGACAGTGCCGGACTCAGCTGCACAAGGTTCCACAGCGACTCGCTGCACCCCGCACCTTCGGTGACCAAGTCATCGTAGGCCTCACTGAAGAGGATGTCCACCGTCAACGCCTCCACTTCCGAGGGCGAAGGAGGAAAAAGCAGTCGGGGAACCTTCAAACGCTGCAGCACTTCGCTCTCCTCCCGTGTAAAGCGCAGCACCGGCCGCTCCTTTGGGATGGCGAGGCGGGTGCGCTGCAAGGAAGCCCTCACTGCGGCAGGCGGCTGGGACGGCAAAGACGACGACGCGTCAGCTGCCGCATCATTAGTTCGAAGATCCACACAGGGCGGCTCATTGGATGCTGCGTCAACCTCTTCAATTAGAGGCTTCGTGAATTCCTCGACGTTGCCGTGCCACACCATCACCGGCCTCCCGTCCTCAGTGCTACCCACCAGCGTCGTTTCTTCCTCCTCCAGCGCATCATTTAATCGCGAGGGCTGCGCACCTGCGTCTGGGATGCTCGCATACACAACGGGGGCAGCTGCGTTGGTCTTTGGGGAGGCATTGAAGCCTTGCAGAGCTCTGCTGAAATCAGAGATGTGCGCCGGCACGTAGCGCAGCACCTGCGCCACCTCACCCTCTGTGTCCTCAAAGGCGATCAGCAGGGCTTCTTCGTCAAAGTCATTTGTTTCGGTAGCCACACGAAGCTGGTGGCGCTCCTGGCGTGTTGTGTCCTCGGGGTTCTCGCGGAAGCCGACTACTTCCCGCACCACATCAGGATCCAGCTTGCTGAATAAGCCGCTGAAGGCGTTGGCAAAGCCATAACCGCACTCCGCAGAGCCCTCTTCCCCAAGTGCGGTGAGTGAGGGCTTCTGCTTCCAAAGCGGTTCGCCGCCGGCGTCCTGGAGCGACTGCACGTACTCCGTCTCCTCCATTTCTTCCACTGCCGTCGGATCTGCAGCCGCATCACCTCCAACAACGCGAATAAGCTCCCGGCGCTGCTTCTCCGTTGCGATGAGATACGCCGGGTTGTCCAGCTTCGTGAACTCCTCGGATGGCTTCGCTTTGGGCAGGTACACGGTCAGCACATTGCTTTCCAGATCATACGTGGCTCGCTCGCCCTTGCCTTCCTGCAGACATTGATCAAAGCGGAGGCGTAGATAATAGGGGGAGCAGTAGAACGTAAATTGGTCATCGTTGATGTCGAAGGCGGCGTCCATCACTTTGCAGATGGCCGACAAGAAAAGGCGCACGATAACGAAGCCGCCTTCCTGGCTGCATTCGAACACCGGGGTGAGCATCGTGAAACACAGGGCGACACGTAAGAAGAAAAAATGAAATACTGGCGAGGAAAAAGACACCTCCCACCGTTCTTACATCAGCAGCGGTGAGGTCACACACACACACACACACACACACACGCACACGCACAGACACAGAAAATAAGAAGAGAGAGAAGGAGAATGCATGGTGTTGTTCGAAGTGGTAACGCCGTTTTCTTAATGAGAGCAGAGGGCTTCACATTGGGTTTCCAAAGTTGCCTGTTGGAGGTGTTGCTGTTTCTGCTGCCACATGGAACTTTATGTTTTGGTGAGTTCTCCTCCTCCCCCTCCCCAACAAACATAAATACACATTCGGCTCTCGTCTAGTACACTTGCAATATGGCCACGGTAGAAGGGGATAAGACTCCACCAACGAGACGGCATGGCGGCTAGGGCAGCAATTGCCGTTGTACTCTCTTCTTTGTTTTTTAATCCTTATTTCTGCGATAGAGAGTCACCTGTTATGAGGTACACATCCCAACTTCTCTCCTCTCCCTCCATCCTCTCCGCACCTTTTCTTAGCGCTCCTTCTCCAAGAGCTCAATTTCTTTTGTGATCGCTACCGCTAATTGGCCCTGGGAAAGGTGCAGCGCCGCCTTGAAGTCTGCCAGCGCTGCCCCCCTATCAGCCAAAAACTTGCTCGCCAGCCCACGCCGATAAAGCACCTTCACCCTCAAGTCGTCCTTCATGAATGCAGCGGCGTCCTCAAGTAGCATCGTCGCAACGTGTCGCGCAGAGTTGTAGTCACGCAGACGTATGAACGTCATAATTACATTTGCACGAACCACCAGGTCGATCTGCAACGCCTCGGCATCACGAGCGCCCAAAACCGCAGTGACCTCGAGGCAGTCCTCATACCTTTTGATGGCATCCTCGTAGCGACATTCTTGAAACGCAGTGTTTGCCTGCTGCTTTAGCGCGGCGAGTAACTCTAGTGCCTTAGCACGCTCATCAGGTGGAATGGTTGATTCCGGTGGAAGTGTCATTATCGGCTTTGCCTGCTGCTGCTGCTGCTGCCGCTGCTGCGAATTCCCATTCTTCGTGCTTCGCACCTTGGTAGAGGGGGCACCACTATCCTTTTTCGGGGCCTCCTTGGCAGAGTTGCGGCTGCGGTAGGCTGTATACATCAGCGTACCCAGCAGCGCAGCCGTGACGACCGCAGCGCTTAATACATTTCTGCTCTTCGAATCCATCGGTTATGAAAAGCTAAAGTAGAAGTGATCAGAATGAGTTCACGGTGTATAAAACAAAGAAAAAGAGGGTGTCTTTTGGAGAATGCGTTTTGTGAAGTGGTGGGCAGACGAAGTCGTCCACGCATTAACACGGTTGTTCGCCGAGCTTCTACGCACGCTGAGAGCCGCTTTCTTCCGTGGGGGTGCCTTAAAAATGTAGATGACGGAGTGCTAGAGCGGTGCCATTCGATGGAGATTTACATTTAAGAAGAAAGTGGGAGGGACCGAGGAGAGGGCCGCCGACTGCCTCAGAGTAATGCCACTCATAGCAAGCAGGGTGAGCTGGATACACACATGCTGCGTTGCACATGGCCTGTGATGCACAGGAACGAGAACTAGCGAACGGATCGCACGGCGGAGCCATACTTCTATGCTGTGTGGTATGACACAAAGTAGAAGGAGGAACTGGGCCAGCACTGCCCACGGTCCCCACATACACTATCAAACAGCGTGGCCGGTCCTTTAAAACAAAAAGCACTTCTCACTTAAGCGCTGCACACAGAACGTGCAATGGAATTGAAGCAAGGCAAAACAAAAACTACAAAACGCGCCCTGCATTCGTTTCACTTTGTCTGTGCCTTTTTGTTTAAAGCGCCGCATGCAGGTATCATCGGATGACTCCCCTTCCTCGCAGGGAGAGTGCCCTCGGCTGCCAGAGGGTGACGTCTTCATGGCATTATATTCTCAAGAACACAAATGAAAGTAAAAAAAGAATGGAATCAAAATTTGTAAATCGATCGAGCATGCACTCCACCAAAGACAAAAAAAAACGGTGCTTCTGAAATTGGCTGCAGGAAACAACAACAACAGCGCAGCGCCAACGCACCTGGAGCCGAGAAAACAAAGGCGCCTCACAAAAATCAAATGCCACGCTCACGCACGCGCGGCGTGTTGCTCCTCTCCCATAAAGGCTGCTAAACAACAATAAACCGAAACAGGCAGGCGGAAAGTGTTGTGCGCACGGGAAATCTGAAATTAAAAAAACTCTATTGTAATTCTAAGAAAAAGGTCATCAAATTGCAAACCAAAAGCAAGGAACGAACGATGTGCCGCCCTTTCGTTCATTGCTTTCCTCAAGCAGTGCGAGGACGCTTGAAGAGAAGAACATGAGGCTCGGGCTTGTGAATCATGTAGTGCACCCAACCCTGCGACTGCTGCACACCCAGCTGTCGCCACTCCATCTCGCTCATGAGACGGCTAGTGGGCACCAGTCTGGCCAGATCCTTCGGCAGGATGACGTGGCGGTACTCGTAGGTGTCGTCGAAGTACTTGTCGCTGTAGAGAATTTTGCATTGCAGCTTTTTGATAATGATGAGCGCCTCGCGCTGGCCATTCGCGTCGAGCGAGAAGAAATCCTGAGCAGGCTTTGCGGGCATCTCTAACTTAATAGCTGCCGTATACCATACGGGAGTGTACAGACCGAAACGAGCTTGAATCGAGGGAAGTACAAAGATACACCGTGGACTGTAGGCGACGTAAGTGTGTGTGTGTGTGTGTGTGTGTGTGTGTGTGTATGTGTAATTCCTCGTATATGAAACAGTGAGCTTAGCCAGATAAAGAGCCCGAAGACAAAAACAAAATCGTGCTCTGAGAGTGAAATCTATGAAGGCGAATCAGATGAAACCAAATACAATAATAATAAAAGAAAAGAACAGCGGTTTGAACGACTCAGACCTGGTGACAAGATCACAGCAGTAGTTATAGCAGCAAGGTGGAGAGAAGCGGGGGGGGGGCGCATATCGTTCGTTGGATTAAAGTTGTCACGGGTAAATCAAGGCAGGGAGGGGGGAAGACACCATTGCCAGGTGAATCAGCTCTTCGGATGAACTGATGCACACTTCCAGTGAGCGCTTAAGTGCTGATTCTTTCTTCTTTAGTGAGTTACATCATTACCGTTGCTAACACTGCGCCTACCCATTCAACGGGACCTCTTCTATGTCCCGTCCGTCTACCACGCCGGAGAGCCAAAACATATTGTGTGCAGTCTACTTGAGCAACCCTCAGCGGCATCCGGCGCAAATGTTTCTTATTGCGGCCACTGTATTCGTTTTCCATTTTTTTTTCTCTATTTCATCATCCACATGAGTTCAGGTGGCAGCCAGAGATGAATCGACGCGGCGCACAGCCGCTCACACACGCCATAAAGAGAGGAGAAAACAAAAGGAACAAAAGAAAAAGAACCAGACGCTGCAGCGCGGAACTCCGCTTTGTGTCTCTATGTGTGTGTATGGAGCCGTCGAACAAGAATAAAACAAGTGTCCAGTACTGCGCCCCAACCGCTTTCAACGCGGTCCTCTCATCTCTTTCCCTTTCAAGCGCTGTCGCAGATGCGTTATGACGCATGCCCAAACACAAACCGTGTTTACATATTTGGTGCACCACGAATAGCTTTCGAAAAAAAAAAAACAGCGACAAAGGAAGACACAGAAAGGGCGCTAAATGATCAGGACTTCCGCCAGTGAGGTAAAGCCAGCCTCTATGGAATGCGCAAGATAATCAAGCGTGAACAGGTCGACTGAGAAATGTACAGTGACAAGTTCAAGCAGTACACAGTACAAAAACGAAAAGAAATGGTGCGATGGTTGTGCCCTGTTGTTGCACTTTATCATAATGGATCACAAAGAAAAAGAAAGATGAAAGGAACGCTAGAAAAAAATTCAAGAGGGGGGCGGTGCGCCAACGCTTACCCCATACTCTCTTCTTTGCCCCGCTCTAGCATCTATGACAGTAGTGTGTGCGTGTGATCCATGTACTATGTTGAAGCAATTCTCTATCAGGCACAGCCAAAAACTGAAGAAGCATTACTTGTGGGTCTTCTTAACCTTCTTCGCCTTCGTCACCTTTCCCGCAGCCTTCTTGATCTTGTGGTTCGCGCTTTTCGGAGTCTTAGCGCTCTTAGGAATCTTCACAGTGCCGTTCTTCTTCAGCTCCGCCCACAGCTTCGCCACCTCACGCTGGCGATTCTTGTTGGACAAGTGCACAAAGCGATGCGCGTACTCCTTCTGAAAGCGGTTGTACGCGTCAAGTGCCGGGTAGGATACGCGCTGCGCGCGCTTCTCAAGCACCTTCTTCTCCGGCGTGGAGAGCTGACGGTAGAGCTTGGCAGCTGTCTTGGCAGGGCTGCGATCGCCCTTCAGTGTGCCGGATTTGGAGAGTTGCTTCATATAAAGGGAGAATGCGCTGATGCGCAGGAAAGTTTGGCTACGACGCATCATTTTTGTTTCCCCCCTCGTTCTCGTGTACGTGTGTGAGAGAGAGTGTGTGGGCGTCTGAGAGTAATGCAAAGCGAATGCTGATGAATGGGGTGAGACACTTCTAAGTTAGACGGCAGAGGCACGAAATCGAAGCTGTGAAGAGAAAGAGTGGGGCATGTGAATCATATTTGCGTCACAGCACTGCCGATGTCATCCGCGGAAGGGCAACTGGTGCTGTCAGAGCACAACAACAACAAAAACATAAAATATAGAAACGTTCAGCGCTGTGTCACGTATTTTTTGTTTGATTGTTTTTTCATTCTTTTTAAGTAGACATCGATGCACAGCCAGCGCAAAGCAGTGGCGGCATATTCCCTTCTGCCACCCACACAGCCAAGGGAACAGTACGATCACGGATTTACCTGTCCTCTTGATGGTGAACGCATGCATCGTCTTTGCAGGCATCGCTGGAATGGGGTGGGGTGGGGGGCAACTACGGCACAAGTGGACTCCCTTCCAGCGTCTCCGTGCGCACGAAACGACAGGCATTCAAAGCGAAAAAAAAAACTTTTGAATTATGCCCCAGTGGCCACCACCACCCTCCTCTTCATTCATCTAACGCGGCTTACGCCTTCTCCACGTCATTTCCCTTTTGTCTCCCTTTTGGGGGGGTTTCTTTTATTCCTTTGTCCATCGTGAAGAAATCCGAGAAAGAACAAATAAAAGAAACAACAACAAAAAAAAAAAAACAGCCAAAGGAAGGAGAGCCAACGATATGGAAGTCTTGTTTGCGGGTGAAGGAGGGAGAGACAGAGAACAAACGACAAACAACAGAGCGGCGGGCGAGGAGGGCCAACAACAAGGAACAAAGAAAAAAAAAGCACCGATATAGTACCCAACGCATGCGAACACGCACAGGTCGATTCCGCATCCGGGTGGAGGGGGGCTTACGTTGCAACATCAAATACCGCTTTGTTTGTTTGCGTTCTTCTGTAGCGCTCTTTTTATATTTCCCTCTCTCTCTGCTTCCAAGCCCCTTCCACCACTCCGACGTATCAAAGAGAACGTGTAGAGAGTACTGCAAGCCACCCTCCGCAGACACCGCATGCTCACTTCTTACCTCTATGAATAGACGATATGTAATCAAGTAAACTAACAAAAAGAAAGTGTTACGGACCAACCGCGGAGGTCACAACGCTACTACGTAGAGGTACACACACACATATATATATATATATATATAGAAAGATATAGATATCCCTTTCCTGAAAGAAGGGCAAGCATGCCTTCATCTCTATTATTAGGATCTTTGGAGCGGGATGTGTTTCACTCTTCTAGAAGGTACTGATGAGGAGTCCTTCTGTTTTCTCGTCTGCTTGTCTTAATGGCTCTTCTTCTTTCCAGACTTCTTGGTCTTCCTCACAGCCCTCTTGACCTTCGACTTGGCGCTCTTCGGCCTCGCGGCGGCGGCGGGCCTCCGCGTCTTCCCCTGCGCCTTCTTCGCGGCAGCCCACTTCTTTTTTAGCTCGGCGTAGCGCTGGCGCACAGGAACGTTCTTGCGAGCCATCTCACGCCGCGCCATGCGTTTGTAGGCCTCGCTGCGGGAGAAGGTGGTCGACTGCGCCCGCTTCACCAGCGCGGCCTTTTCGGAAGAGGAAAGCTTGCGGTACTGCGACGCCGCATGCTTGCCAGGAGCGTGAACGCCCTTCAGCTTACCTGCCTTGCTCAAGTCTCTCAGGAAGAGGAGGTACGGGCTCACCTTCAGGAAAGTTTGGGTGCGGCGCAGCATCTCGGTCGTTGCCTTGGTATTATAGGTAAATACGAGCTGCTAAAGGAAAACAACAAAACACACAGAATAAATGGGTGCACGGAGATGAGACACGGCGTTAGTTCTGTTCGGAAGGCGTGAAGGAACGCCGTTCACGTAAGAGAAGAAAAAAAAAACAAAAGCAAAGAAGTCCATGCCAGCGTCGTCCCATGCGCGCAGGGAAGGATGCCGTTAGAAAACGAAAAAAGAAGGTGGGAAAGGAAAAGAAATTGGGCATAGATCGGCAAAGGGGGCATCTCAGCGTAAATAAATACATAAGCGCATTTGAAGTTGTGCAGCGACAATACCGTCTCGGCCAGCGGTGCGGTGCTCCATCGACGCGCAGAATGGTGGCAGTGGCGCACAACGCGATGCACCGACAGCCAACTTCCGTCGCGTCGGGTCACTAGCCGAGATCAGCACGACTATACATCGCACGGGCCATCTCAAAGGCGTGTGTGGAGGTGTGACTGCCAAGGGAAACCGGAAAGTGCAGCACCTCTGTTCTGGCCATCATCCATAAAGTACTGGCCCGAGAGTTGCCCCTTTGCTGAAAGCAAGCAGGTGGGCATTCCATGCAAAGTTGTCGAACTGCATCCAGTAAGGGAAGGTGGGGGGGCATCAGCAACGGAGACAGGAGAGCCGGCTAATACAAAGGAAGAGAAGACTTCAGAAGACCTGGTAACAGCGCCATTGCATATACAGATAGGGTGAGGCCAAGCGCCCCTCCACATAGTGGTCAAGTATGTACATGGTAGATCAAGCAGCAATAAACAAAACAATTACAATAATTCTAATGGTTACATGTACGTTAATGCTGTTGTAACAGATGCGGGTGCTGCAACGCTACGCAACACAGATGAAAGGGAAAGGGGGAAAAACAAAAACAAAGAAAGAGAGAAGGTAAACGCACCCGTCTGTGTGTCACCTCCAACCCGCAGACCCGATAACAAAATGCGAGTAAAGCGCACCCACACACGCACACATCACTTTTTCTTCTTTGCGCCGTTCCTATGATCCTTTTTCTTCTTGTCTCCCTTGTGTCGGATAGGTGCCACGGTTAACTTCGGCAGGGGAGGGAGGTCGTACCGATTAAAGCGTCGAAACGGAATGCGTGGCGCCATCGCCTTCGACTCTGCCAACTCCGACATCACCGTCGCGAATCGACTCGCCACCGCCATCGTGATTGTGGAGAGAGGGCCGGTGCTGGTCATGAGATACGAAACCCTCCCAGCCACCGCCAAGTCCACCAAGTGCGCAGCGGCCTCTGCGCTCCCCGCGGTTGGGCCAATCAGCGCCGTCACTGCAGAGCTCTTTGCATCGTATACCGTCCGCAGCAGCTGCGCCGCAGCCTGCACCGACCCGCACCACGAGAGGTCGACCACCGTGGTCGGGTACGTGCCGGCTAAAGCCTCCGCAGTTCGCTTCTGCGCGTAGGCCAGTCCCACAGTGGCGTTATTCATGGCGTTATTATCATTTTCAAAGACACTGTTGCCGGATAGTACGATGGAATCTTGCAGTGCGAGCTGGAGGCGCTGACGTGCTACGGTGTCGTCCATCGAGTGCGTGTCCTCGAGGAACTGCACAACGCCCTGGCCGATATCTTCCAGCTGCTCCTTCAGATATTCTGTCAGCTGCTCCCCGGTAATGGCTGCGTCTCCGTAGAAGAAATCATATAGGCCGGAGGGGTCCGCTGCTGCCGCTGCTGCTGCCGCCGCGGCTGCCTTGCTAGACGCGGCCGCAGTGGTGGTGCTGCCACCGGTGCCCTTGCCACCTTCCCCTTCACCGTTGCTGCGTACACGGACTTTGTTTCCCCCAAGTGAAAGCCCGATGCACACATCCAAACCAAGCCGCAGCTCCGCCGCCTCCAAGGCATCCGCGACAGCCTTGACGATGTCCGCATAGTTCCCCGGGCCGCTCCAACAGAGGCAGCCCCTTGACCCAACAAATGCGGAGGGGTTTGCGGTGAGGAAAAGGCGAGCCGCGTTATGCAGCTTTCGAATGCGTCGCCGCAACGACCTTCCGTCCACCGGGGGGCGTTCGGTGTCATTGTCGTTCGTGCTCTTCCCTTCGCCCTCCGATTCGCTCGCCTCCTCGATCGGAAAGACGATGGGCTCGAGGCCCACGTACACCTTCTCGAAGTGCACCTGCCCCGCTACAGCCGCCGCATCGGTGCCACGCGACGTGGTGTCAAAGATCACAAAAGGCACGATCAGTCGCGGCGGAGCGTAGCATCCGCCTGCTGCGCCAGGGCCCTTCTCAGCGTTGGAAAATACATCTCCCGTCGCTGCAGCAGCGGCTACCTTGTTGCCGCCGTTACTAGAAGCATCATCCGGGTTACCCAAGGTGTGAGCGTCAATCAGATCGCCAAAGTGCTGGTATAGAGTAATGCGACGCTGCTTTGCAGCGGCTAGTGATGCCAGCATGCTCATCGCCCACGGAACCGAGGGCGAGAGGGAGGCAAAGTCCTTCCACACGCTCGCAATCGCGTTGTCCCATGAAGATTGTGGTTCTACACTTCCCAGTCGGACCAGCTCTGGGAGGAGTGAGGACCGCACGGCCTGAAGAAGCTGATCGAACTTCCCACAAGGGGCCGCTTCGTCGTTGAGATCATCACTCTCCTCGTCTGCGCTTTCTAGGCCACAGTCGAGAAACAGCGCGCATTCAGAAGTGGTGATGGACACTTCAGGGCCAGTGCAAAGCTCTAGCGTGAAAGTCAGCGCCGGCCCACCGTTAGTGCCAACAACCTCAGACTCACAGATATGCTTTACAGATGTGCCTCCCGCCACTTCGCGGAAGTAACGGGCAAAGTAATCGGTGACGTTCCCCGGGTTTTCCACCACGCACGCCCTCGCCGCCTCCGTGAGGACGGCGGAAACGTTGTGCTCCTCGTCGTATCGCTTCCAAGATATCGAGCTGGGCATGGCCTTGTTCTCTGGAGGATTAAAAAGAAGAAGAAGGAAGAAGTGCGGTTTCGTATGGCTAGAGCTGAATCACCGATGGTGCACAGAGACCTGAATCTATGATTGCGCAGCCGAAATGCTGCCCCCTGTTGCCACTGGGGTTGCAACGATAGACAGAAAAGGGCATCGAGAGAGAGAGGGGGAGGGAGGTCCAGCGACAAGCCTGCGCGATGCGAGCGGCCTTACATTGATTCCCAAGTGCCCCTCGCTTGCTAAGAAAGAGAAGGGCGGGAGGGAAATAGCGACTGCGAGCAAAGGTGACCTCCCTATCAGAGGTGGCACTTTCATTTCATCTATAAGTTGTGCTTGTGCTTATGCACGCTATACTTCTGTGAAGAAGAGGTTGAAAAAACATCATCAGACAACAGCAACAAACCTCTCACGCAATCGAAGCTGCCGTCAACGATGCCAAGCACCGCACCACGGCCTTGGCGCTTTGCTCCCCGCCTTCTAAGAAGCAGCGGTGCCCAGTCGGCTTTTCAACTCGGCAGCAAAGCGCTCTCGCCGCCGCGTGTTCTCTCTAAAAAGGGCGTTGACGTGGTGCAAGGTAGCACTCAAAAACATCGTCCACGCGTCGCTGTGAAAGCTCTCGTGCGGCAGGCACCACTTGTCGTGTGCGAACAGCGGGACATCCACGCAGAGCGGGGAGGTAATGCAACACGTGATCTTGCGGTTTTCTTTGGTCCCACGAGAGCAGGAAACGATGCCGCTGTTCATCTGCCCGCTTTCACTGCCGCAGTTTAGCAGCACAGCTGCAGACGCGATGTCGGCACACAGCACGTGCAGAATCATCGGCTCGAACTTCAGCTGCAGCACTTCCGAGCTGCAGAGCGCGGGATCGGAGGTGTGGGTCTGACGCCACGTCCAGAACTTCTCTAACGCAGGGACGATGGACTCTGCCACCACGGCGCTGGTGTCCTCCGGCAAGGGGTCGTGAGATTGATACAGGGTTCCCTGACCAAAAGACCCACGCTTGCGCTGCGGGACGAGAAACAACGCAGCTGGCGTGGCAGCCGTATCGAAAGCGGTTTCCGTATGCGTTGCGGCCCCCTTTGTTTCCTTCACCCCCTTGTGGAAAAGCGAGACACGTCCGGCACAGGAGCTGCTGGTGACGTACTGGGGAAAAGAACTGTTTACGTAGTGCACCAGCTCGGCAATCTGCGGATCTACGCGTCCGGCAAGACTCTTATCGTTGGTGTTGGCCTGCAGATCGCTTAAGATCTGCTTCCTCATGGAGCTGAAGAATTGGCTCTCCTCGACGCCGGCGATCGCCTTGCGGAGTTGAGAGAATGTTCGGCGCATTTAGGTAAGCAGTGTCCCTTCTTTTTTTTTCTTCTTAGCTTTGCAAGACACCTGGATGGCACCAAATTTGTTGCCCATCCGCCAATGAGAGAGTTTCGTTGTGAAGAGACGAGACGGAGAAGATGACGGGCAGCAGGTTGTTTTCCGACGGATGTGATAGAGTACATTCTCAGCCGAAGAGCCCGGGGGGGGGGGGGGGGGCATGGTCACTCACGATGTGCAGCAGCACGCACCTCCGTTAGCTTGAGCGCGTAAAAGAGCTGCGCAACGGTTTCATGCAAATAGAAATTCGTTTATTTCTAACACAATGCGTGCTTGTGTGTTTGTGTATGTCTGTCTGACCTAGTGGATAAGAAGTCCCAGTGGAACCTACCGTTACCTGGATAGCAAAAACAAGACTCCAAGCAGACAAATCGGTTGGCAAAGACGCTTTAAACTTGTTGGCAGTAAGCAAACAGAAACAAACGAGTGCGCGAACAACAAGGTGGCGCTGCTTGCACAAGCTGCGGGTCGATGCCTCACGCAGAGGTGCTCGGCTGTTTAGTCGTCAGGGAGGAAAGCAGAGCCTCTCTTTGCTCCTTAACGCGCCGCGCCTCCTCCTCCACTTCCTCCACTGGCCGCATGAGGAGCACGCCGCACGTTTGCCGCTCCACAAACCGTCCATTCAGCAACTGAAGATAATTTGGCTCGTCCTCGACCTCACGCGCCACCACAACATCGCCGTTCCACGGTGTCCACGGGCTGTAATTTGTGTAGTGATTATTCGGAATCAGCAGCATCTGGCATCGTGGTTTCCCGATCACACTCCAGTCGATCACGTACCTTCGACCTTCCTTTGGGTCAAAAGCTTGGTAGTAGTGCGTCAAGTAGTAGTCGCTACCCACGCCGAAGACACCGAAGGCAACAAGGCCGTAACGGCACCGCGTAGCGGTGCGGCTGTGCAAGAAGTTCTCAAAGGACACCCAGGAGCTCATCCATGCAGGCGATGTGTCCTTTGACTACAAAAAAAAAAAACGGGGGGCAGCTATAAACAGATATGGAGTGCGCGTACCCTATAGCCCAGTGCTCACGCGGGCAGGCAGAATACGCAACAAGCTGTGCAGCAGACCCCGGCACCTTCATGTACCTGCCGACGCAGACAAAGTTTCTCGAAAGGTGAAGGTAAGGCGGCATTAACAGAGATGTTGAAAGCGACAAAAGACGACGAAAAAAAAAAAGAACAGCCAAAATACGGCCATCGTCATCGTCAAGGAACATTCAACGCCGCAACGGGGCAATGGAAGTGGCATCGGCCTTCATTTTATTATCGTTCTTCTTCAGTTCCGAGCCGGTAATGCTGATATCCATTATAGGTCGAGGCAGAGGGGTGAGGCTCCCCACGCTCATACACTCTATCGACGCCCATGGCACGCATACTACGCTGCTTACTTAGAAAATGCAATAAACAACAACAGTAGCAATGCAAGAAGGCAATGAGCCCAATTCACTGCGCACTCACCAAGTCAAATTCCTTCTCTGCTTCGAGACCACGACACTGCCGGCTACTGCTGCTTCTTCGTCTCCGGCGATGCATCAGCAGCATCCGACTTGAGCTTCGCCTCGCTTCGAAGCTTGCGTCTCACCTGTGCTCGCTTCACCTGTACCATCAGCTTCACTACACGGCACACAATGCGTATTTGTAAAGCGATAATCAGCGCAACAAGTGGTGCCATATACACCACCGCAATAAATAGGTAATCTTCGGAAAAGTAGTTGACGTCCGGCTCCACAAAGATGGAACTGGCGTATCGGCTGCCCAAGTTGTTCAGCGCTATGCCGGCAAGTACGGCGCACGTCAGAGCTACGCAGACAGCGATGAGACGCTCATCAGAGACCGAGCCGCGAGCGCTGTACAGAGTGGCAACCCACATAAAAATGTGAAAAGCAGCGAGGCAGCGAAAGAAAGGCTCTGACCAATTCACAGCCCGATAAAAATCCTTCGCCTCTGCTAATATGTGAGAGAAAAAGGAGCCTGAGATTTCATTGGAGTCTGCAAAGGTATCCAAAACTCTTCGAAAGCCGGTCGCGTTCATCACCTCGCTGTGCGCCTTCCAAAAATCGTCCTCCATGTCCGCCAGCCAAGCAGCAAAGGACCACATGTTCTCTTGATTGGAGCAAGGGAGGATATCCAAAGTAACATATATTATATATATATACGATTTGCCGCACTGTGCCCTTGCCGATAACAAATAAAATAGAGGAAAAACACGAGAAGAGTCACGAGAAGGAGTTGAGCGCTTCACGCGCAAGAGATCGAAAAGAGCAGGCAACGAAGCGGGCGCGGACGCCAAAACGCCTGCATCAGGCAGCAGGCGTACAAGGGAAGCCACCCCCTCCTCAGCACTTTGCAGAACGCATTGCTTGTTGGAGAGGCTCCTGCTCCTTCTGCAAGCGGGTGTACATGTCGCTCGCCGGCTTCCCGGATCAACACCGAAAAGTAAAGCATCTCTACTTTCTTTTTGCTTTCTGTCATTTGAAGATGTCACTCAGGCAGCATCACTTCGCTGCAAGCGCATCGGCCGCCTCTGTAGCCACAACAAGAATAGGAGCAGCCTCTGAGCATCGAACGGATCATAAATAAATGAATGTAAATATATATACAGGAGGGTCATTCAAAGCGAGTTCCGGTGGATTCGTTTTAAGGGCAAAGAAGGATCACACTCGTCCTCGCTGGCTTGCGACATACTTGGGCCTTGTCTTTGCGTGAGGCGGAACACCTCCGCTGGGGCACCACATCCGCCTTCTGCTCCTGCAGATTTGGTCTCCGCTACTCCCTGTGGCACTGCTTCCTCCTCCTCCCTTACTCTTGCAGCATCGACTTCAGCTGTCGGCAGCTCTTCCGTGCTGCGGTGCCGCTCCGGAAGAAGGTATGCCAAGGGGATCGGCACGAGCTTCAGCACAATCGACATAACCATCAAGATCCACAGGTTGTTGTAATCCGCGCGGCTGATGCCGAGGTCTTGGGCAATGATGCTCGTGAGCAGAGACGAGATGGTGCCACCGCCGATACTGGCCACGCTGAAGACCTCAAAGGTCGTCGCTTCAAAAAACTTCGGTGCGTGCTCCGCGGCCATGGTGATGGTGGGCATGAAGGCAAAGCGGGAAAACATGGATGTAAAGAAGTTGTCTACAGGAACGTAGACGGCCGCCGAAACACCCAGAGTCCCTGTTACAAATCCAGTGCACAGGAGCAGGTTCGTAATGTAGCCGAAAGCCGACGCAAAACTACCAATCATGAAAATGAAGAACATCGAGGTGCGCGTGCCGCCGCGGGCCTCCTGCCGTGACCGCTGGTCCATCCATAATGAGAAGGCGTACGCGCCGGCAATAGAGCCAAGGAATCCGATGCAGTTGTTCAGCGAGTAAAACCACATCGGAAAGGTGTAGGCGCCGTAGAGGTAGTTGTAGTACACAGATCCCGCGTCCGGCATGAGTGTGTACACAAAGACAAAGCCAAGGACAATGAGGAAGCAGAAGCCGTCGCTGCGGATGTCGCGAACGTCAAAGCTGCGCCACACCAGCCGCCCTGCCTCCACCACACGCTTGTAGAAGTTTTGGTCCTGCGAGCCAGCTCGCAGAAAGAGTCTCCGAGGGGTGGCCAACACAATCGGAACAAGTATCAAGAAGAACAAGCTCGTGACGCCCAGCAAGGAGCGGACAGTGATGCAGGTCACAAAGCAGGTCTGCAGTATGTTGCCGATCAAGCTTCCAATGGAGCGCCACACCATCGTTTTCGACATGATCGCGCTCATCCGCGCTGTGCTCTCCTCCTCCGTCTCGGCATCGTGCCGGCCAACCTCCACCACTAATCCGTTCAGCGGGATGTACAGTCCCATTGTGAAAAACTGACTCACAATCGACAAGGCCACCAGCCGGCCGTAGGTGTCGGTCACTGCAGGCGCCACGCAGTACAAGAAGAAGATCAGCGTGTTGCCAATCGCGGCGAGAATGAAAAGAGGGCGGCGCTTTTCACGGAAGAGCACCAGCGCGTCGGAGACGTATCCCAACGCCGGCTGACACCATGCGGTGTAGCCAATGTACATCCAGTAACGCGTCACCTCCACTGGGCCGAGGGCAAGTTCCATGTTGATGAAGAGAGAGATGGCGCTTGAGGAGAAGCCCTGCACAAGCGCCGTGCATACCAGCAGCACGAGAACCATCCGGGGTACACGCGGGCACTGAAACTCCTTCGGCCTCGCCTCTCCGTCAAGGGGAACGCGAGCGAAGCCGCCCTCCACCCCGCCCTCACACTGCCCATGCTCTTCGCGTGCGGCGTTAACGGTTCCCTTTGTTTGAGTGGTGGGTGTGACGTCCAGTTGCTCTGCAATGACGTCTGCACGCGCATCATCACCCTGTTGCGGTTGCCCTCGGTAAATCGTGTGGTGCGGTGGGGAAGACAAGGAAGGAAGAAGAAGAGGCTCCTCCGTGCTGTGTTTAGAAGTCATTACAATGACAGGGGCTGCTGACGCGTCTGGCACAGCCGCAGTGGTGGTGCTGGGTAGACGTGCTGCTGTGTTGAGCAGCTCCTCCTTACCGTTGTGCCGCATGCGTTGAGCTTCGCGTATCGGAGGCGTCGGGGAGCAGAGGGCTTCCGCAGCCGACGCAGGAGTTGTCACGTGTCGCTGCCAGCCCCCTTCCCGCACCTTAGCACCGGCGGTGATCTTAGTCATGCCCAATGCGCCAAATCGGAGCCCGCCAACGAGCTCGCAAGTCACAAGCTGCGTTAAACAAAAGATTGAAGGCTCACGTGCAGGATTCAGCTTCGTGGCGTTCGCCTTTGTCAAATCAGCATACTTGAGAAAACAAAACAAAAAAAACAGCAAGCGTCAACGGTGCCTGAACAACGCTAAGATAATTATGAAATGAAGCGTACTTAATGAGACCGAGAAGTGAACGCGGCGTGCTAGCTCATCGCTCTTTTAATGAAAAGGTAGAGAATGCCTTAGTTTTTCTATTATTATTTTGAAAGGAACTTTGTTTTGAGATCGCTTCCCCCACCGCCCTGCTGATGGGCGTGTGTGTACTGGCGTGAAAAGAAGAACTAGCGCAATGGAGGTGATACGAGCGACATATATATTTGCAGGCAACCGTTCCGCCGTGGTGACCAAAAAAAGTCAGAGTTGGAGTGAGGGTATTGAAATGAAGCAGCAGTCAAAGACACCAGAAATATATATATATATATA
>LJSK01000247.1:967-14697 GCA_001299535.1 Leptomonas seymouri
CCACCCCCACCCCCCCGACACGTCTGCCTTCCTTCACATCGCACCCGCCGCGTCGTTTGGTTCCTTTTCACAGATTGTTTTCTTTTTTCTGTTGTCGTTGCTATTGTTATTTTCGCTCCCTCCCGCTGCTTCATCCGCTGTCTCTGGGTCTCTCGGGGTTAAGGAGGTAGAAGTCGGCGTGTGTGTCCCTCTGCACGTGCGTGTGCGCGCGCGCGCGTGTGTGTGTGTGTGTGTGCTTGGGCCTTTGCCGGGTAAGATCACGGTGATCATCTCGCAGTATTTGTTTTTTGTTTTCTCAGTTTACATCAGTGGCCACCCGTGGTTTTCGCTTGATTAGTCCGAGGGAGCGTCTCGGAGTGGGTGTTCGTTGTGCTTCCTCGTCTTTGCGTGGTGCGCGCAGTGAGAGGTGCGCCGCCATCGACCGGAGGGCATTGTGCGGTGCTCTCAACGCGGAAAGCAGCGTTGAGTAACAACAAGGAAAAAAGCCAAAGTAGAGGCAATGAAGGCCGGTTCACGGCAGCTGATGATGCTGCGCCGTGTGGTGTCCGCTACAGCGCTCCGCACCCCGCTGCTGGTAGCCAACACCGCCGCACCACCTACCGTGGCCAACTCTCCGTCCTCTACGCTGAGCGGGGCCGCTGCGGGTGCGCTGCACAGCCATCGCCGGTGGCAGTCCGGCAGCGCCAAGAAGGACCTTTACTCCGTCCTCGGCGTCCCGCGCAACGCCACGGCGGAGCAGATAAAGTCGGCATACAAGAAGCGGGCGAAGGCGCTGCACCCGGACGTGAACCCGAGCCCCACTGCCGCAGAGGACTTCGCGGAGGCAAAGCAGGCGTACGAGACGCTCTCTGACCCGCAGAAGCGAAGCATGTACGACATGACGGGTAACGCGAGCGCCGGCGCCGGCTTCCCAGGCGGCGCGGGGGGGCCGGGCGGCTTCAACCCCTTCGCTGCGGGCGGCAACCCCTTCGCCAACATGGGTGGCAACCCCTTCGCCAACGCGGGCGGCCAGGGCGGCCAGGGCGGATTCTCCTTCAACGACTTTGAGGAGATCTTCCAAAAGATGAGCGGTAGCGGGAAGGACAAGACGCGCAAGCCGCAAGGCCCCGAGCCCGGCGCGGACATCCACTACAAGCTGACGCTGGCGTTTCTAGAGGCGGTGAACGGGTGCCAGAAGGAGATCAGCTACAACACGATGCGCCGCTGTGGGGCCTGCACCGGCAGCGGCTTCCAGGACACGGGGTCGCGTGCGAAGTGCCCGCACTGCGGCGGGCGTGGAAAGAAGGTGATGTCGACCGGCTTCTTTCACATGCAGCAGGACTGCACACACTGCGGCGGCACCGGCGAGCTGGGCCGCACCACCTGCACACAGTGCAGCGGCAAGGGCATCGTGAAGGACCGCAGCGTGCAGACCCTGCCGGTGCCCAAAGGCGTGGATAACAAGGAGCGCCTCAAGGTAACTGGGAAGGGCGAGGCGGGGGTGCGCAACGGGCCTCCGGGTAACCTCTACATTGAGATATCCGTCGAGGAGCACCCGGTCTTCCACCGAGAGGGCAGCGACATTCACGTCATCACCCCGATCACGCTCTCTACGGCGGTGCTTGGCGGCACGGTTCGGGTGCCGACGCTCACCGGCGAGGTGGAGACGCGGGTGCCGGTGGGCACGCAGCAGGGAGACAAGCTGGTGCTGCGCGGCCGTGGCGTTCATCGGCCGAACCAAAACAAGACGGGGGACTTCTTCATTCACTTTGCGGTGATGCTGCCGAAGTCTCTGACGGAGGCTCAGAAAAAGGCGATCGCCGACTTCGCAAAGGACGAGAAGCCGCTGAATCTGAGTGATACCGAGCTGCAGGAACTGAAGGGTCGCTACCGGTCGTGGTTCTCAACGTAGAAGAAGCGTGCGGGGGGAGGGAGGGAGGGGAGAGGGGAGGTGCCCAGGGATGGAATGAAGCCGATGAAGTTGCTGCGGTGCATGCGTTCAAGCACTGAAGTTGGAGCGCCTTCGTGTATGTTTTCCCCCCTGCATGGCTGGGTTTGCGGCTGCTGGAGTTCGTTGATGGTGATGCGGGTATGTTGGACGAGAGACGTGCGGAGTGTTGGGCTTCGCACGCCTTTCTTTCGTTTGGTCTCTACGTCACTCTCTGCGCCAATTTAATTAAAGCCATTTAACGCCCCTCGGAAACCCCCCAAAGAAGAGAATAAAAATACGGGAATGAAGGAAGCCGTAGATGGACGAGTGGAGCAGGAAACACGTTTGTTTCCTTCATGTTGCTCTCGGTGTTGTGGGATGTTACAGGCCCATGAGTTGTATCTTTGCTGATTTCAGCATCTCACATCGCGCGAGAGGGTGAAAGGCGGGTCTCGCTTAAGCGTTTGCACGAGTAAGCCTCGCACTGTGCTCGTTCGCGTTGGGCCTGTGCTACTGTTTGTGCCGTCCACGGTGACGTATGTCGCTTCACGTCTGTGACCTTGAGCACACGCCCCTTGCGCATTCTTCGCGTGATGCCTTTGGCGCTGTGGGTTATGCACCACCGATCTTCCACTGCCTGTTCTCTCCTTCCCCATCCGTCCTGTTCTCTGAAGCTTTTTCCAAGCAGTAACATCGTTATCTTAAAGCAGTTAAAGGGTGCCCCCGCCGCGGCACTTTACTTCGTTTAGGATTGTTGCAATTATTCCTTGGTGCAGTTCCCATCTAAGAGATCATCGCACCGCTGCTGCTATCGACTTCCCTCTATAATAATAATAATTATTATTATTATTTTGGGAGTGTACGTGTAGAGGCGTGACCGTCGCAGCCGGTGCCCACTGACGCGTTGCAGCCCCTCAGCTGACGTCATTTGCCTGCATCGTTTTCGCTGTTGCTGTTTCTCCTGCTTTTGCTTTGCTTGGCCTTCGCGGGGTACCTCCATTTTCTCGCGTCTCGTGTCTTCTTCTTTTGTTTTTGTTTTTTTTCCCCCTCCCTCCGTCGCGCCTCGCGCCTTTTTGCTGGTTTGGATCTAGGCAGGCCGCTGTGTTGCTGAACACAACGTGCGCCGCATCCTCAGCATAAACACCGGCGTCACACAAATAGTCTGCCCCCTTCTCCGCCCCACCGCAGCCCACCACTCTCTCTCTCTCCCTCTCCAGAGTAGCGCCATCGATTCAAAGAAGAGAGGCCGTGGAAGGCATTCTGAGCGTCATGGGCTTCTCCGTGTCGATTGAGAGATCCTTCGGCCTCTCAAGGCCGAGCCCCGCCCTGCCTCCGCGCAATCACCGGAGTACCACACAGGGCCAGCAGCCTATCCAGAGGCACGAAGCGCTAGACTCGCAAGATATCAATCAGGTGATGCGCTCTGTCTTTGATGCACTCGCAGCGGGCCCGCCGCCAACGCCCCGCCGTCTGCGCTCGCCTTTTGGCCGACGCAATCCGCATGAGAATGCCAACGATGGCGGAAACGCCGACGGAATTCTGTTGTTTGCTGCGATTGCGCGCATGGCGGAGTTGCTGCGGCGGATGGAAGACTACGGGTCGCAGGTGCCCACCTCTCCTGGCATCGTCAAGTCCATAACGCGCCACCCGCTCACGGCGAAGCTGGCAGGCGCGTTGACCTCACCACAACACACGCCGGACACCTCCAGTTGCACCATCTGCTGTCGCACATTCCAAGAAATAATCATGGGTGAGTCAATTTTAGTTGATGAAAACATGCGGGCCGCATCCAGGTCTGAATCTACGTGCGAGCTTCCTGATGTCCTGCTCTTTCCCTGCCAGCACGCCTTCTGCTCCACCTGTGCTGAACGCTGGCTTCAGCAGTCTGATATGTGCCCCAATTGCCGCCAGTCCATAACGGAGATGCTGAAGGAGTCGGCGGCAGCGGGAGCGGCCACGATTGAAGCGAAGTCTGCTGCGGTGGCTGGCGAGGACGCATCGCAGGTTTTATCGATGTCCTCTATTACCCCCGATGGGCATTCGTCGACGCCTCCATCGAGCACGGTGCCGCAGTGGTGGCTGGATGCCATACGCGACGATCCGCTAGAGGCGGAGGGATGCTCCGTCGGCGTGGCCGAAACACCAAGGCAGCAGTTGCGCAGTGACGACGAAACGAGCATGCAGGGCCAAGAGGTGCCAGTGAAACGGGAGGAGGAAGTGGAGGTGGAGGACGACTGTCGATCTATGGAGAGCGTCTGCAGCGCGGCATTCTTCGCCCCCTCTGCGCATGCGCAGTACGGGTCTTCACAAGCACCGATGCGCACACGCCCGGGGACCCGTCATTTGTCGGCGGAGCGTCGTCCGCTGCAGGCTAATGCGAACACGGGTGAAGTCGCCCAGCTGCGCCGCCTGAGTACTCGACCACAATATATTGGGTTGGGGGAGCCCCGCCGGCCGAACAGCAACGCGGCTGGTCAACCTGAAGATGGGCTGGAAGATGACACCCTCAGTTCGTGAAACTGGACGCCTGAGAAGCCCTCTTCCACCGTGCACAGGTGGGGAGGAGGGCAAGATGCGTTAGAGGGTGAGACGCCCAACGCCAGCACTTGCGTGTTATCGCCGCATATTCCACACTCGTTCTTCTCGTAAGAATCAGCATCACATCAGCAAAAAATAAAAAACGAAAGCGTCGCATGGGGGTGGGGGAGCCGTCGTTGCACACCGCGTGCCGCGATGTGCTCACGGGTTTTCGCGAGCTTCTATGTTGGTTTTACACATCAGTACCTTTAATGCTTTCTTTCTTTCTTTTTCTTCACTACTGTTATGCGTTTGGATGCCCACAAGTCCCACTTGAGGCCCGTACGCGAGGCTCCATTCGTCGCTCACCTTCTCTGTTCTTCTAAATTTCTAAAGATAACTTGCTTTGTTTCTGTTTGTTGCTGCATGCACGCTTCTCTGATGTCTTATATATCTATGGGGTGCGCCCATGCGTGTCACGCAGCCGTGTGGCGGCGTATTCCCACCACCTACGCTGCATGAAGTTTACGTATTTGCCATTACATTTTCCGATGTTCCGTTGAAACGCAATAGCGGTTCCGCTGCAACACAACAGCCACCACCACCACCACCACCATCTTCTTATATCCAGCCGCATCATCTTCGTTCGTGCTCTCACAATTCTGCTTTCATTTTTCGGCTTTTCCTAGTGCTGATCATCCAACTCGCCGCCGAGTCACCGGCCCTTCACACAACGGAGACGCGATACCGCGCGGTGAAGCCTAGTGTTACATTCTTCTATTGTTATCATCTCGTACTACATGTTTTTTTTTGCTAGTTCATCATCTTTTCATGACTATTTCTTTGGCATCGTGCTCTGTTCTTCCCTCTTCTGCTTTCTTTTTTAAAAGGACGACTTCTCGCTTGTCTCCCCGTACCTCTCCATGGGCGTCATGTATGGCCACGCGTCACCGCGGTCGGGGCCTCGCGCCTCTCTCGTGTGTGACGTGGGGGGATAGAGGGATGGGGGACGGCGGCAGTGTGTTGAAAAGAAAAAATTTTCCTCCGTTTGGTCTTTGATTTTTTTTTTCATGTTTATTTCTTCATTTATTTGGTTTATGTTCTCGTTGACGCTGATCCCTTGTACGGACACAAACAAAGGAAAAGTCTCCCCTCTCTCTCTTCTCGCTCTCTCCGATCGTCGTACAGTTAACGGAGCTCAGCAGCTGTTTTCTTTTTTTTTTTCTTTGATTTTTTTCTTCGGTGTTGGTGTGTTTGTTTCCCCTCCCGCGCCGTGGTTCATCCTCTTGGTCCATGGGGCTCTCTTTCGCAGCCGTGCTTGCCATCACAAGAGGAATTCAGCCGTCGCAGCTCTCACCTCTATCAATCCTTACGGCTGTCGTTGCTATGACTTCAGAAAACTCGCAGATTGAAATCGAGGAGCACTTCGAGACATGCTTTTTTGCATGTTGAGGGATGGAACCCAGTGGCGGGCGCCTCGCTGCGGGTATTCGAATACCCGCAGCGATGGACTTCTTTGCGGATGCCCCCAACAAAGGGAAGGGAGGTGCATGCTGGTTCATCTGTATCTTAATGCCCCCCCCCTCTCTCTCTCATTTCTCCCTCTATTCACGCTCACCGCACTCGAGTCTGAACAGAGCACGTTGCCTAACTCTCTCGTGTTGAGCGACCAGCATCACGCGCATTTGCGTTGTTTTGCCAGACGGCTTTGCTCTCTCTTGCTTTTGTTTTTTTGTTTCTTCTTCGTTCTTCAGTTCTTTGGGGCGCAGGGGAGCGACGGAGGTCCACTCGAGCACAACACCGTCACACTGCTGCCGCTCTTCGAGATAACCCTTTAGAGACCGGCTAGTATCGGTGCTCCCACTGCGAGCTTCGTTGAATTCAAAAGCTTTCGTGTGTTTGCCTTATCTATTTATTTTGCCTCTATAGTTGTTGTAGTAGTAGTAGCCGTGCTCGTAGCCGCTGTCCACAGTCGGAATTCGAAGTAGAGGGAGCGCACAACTGACATCCTTTGGAAGAGCGAAGTGCTTCTCCTCTCCCTCTCCCCTCCCCCTCTCACCTGCTTCTCTTAGTGTAGCCTGCTCTGCGCAGTTCGCCTGCCGGTGACTGCGCATCTTCCTGTTGTTGCTGTGGTTTTAACGCAGCTCATCCTTACTTTTTAATTTTTTTTTGTTTTTCTTAGTTCCCTTCCTCCAGATGTCGTTGTACGGGGCACGTGAAAATGGCGCGGACGAGATCTTGGCCCCAGGTATAACCGGGATGGGTGGCAACTACCTCAACGAGAGTCACTGCCAACGCTTTTGGAATCGGCTCATGACCTGCGTGCGAGAGAGTCAGGAGCTGGACGTGTTGTATGATTGCCGCAGCCGCATGATCGACATGCGGGAGTGCGTGGTGCGCCACAAGCAGTCGACGTGGGTGATGCGTGAGACGATGGCGACGCTTCGGCACGAAGACAAGTTCCGCCAGTGGGTGCGCGAGTACGACGAGGAGATGGGGCACCCGCCGCTGCTGGAGGCCGTCGCAAAGATTCGCGAGAGGGTGGAAGAAGCGGGGGGCGTTGATGTGTTGAACCCCACGGTGTTCAAAGACCCGGACATGTATATTCCTCGTGAGAAGCACGCGTAGACACAGAAGAAATGAAAATAATGAGTTGAAAAGAAAAGAAGGCGATTCGCGCCGTGGCGCTGCGCGCGCACGTCCTTCTGACACGAAGTGGCTGCTGGTGGGAATACCAGCGACGGCGAATGGGGGGAGAAGCGAGGATATGGAGTGTTGAAGATGTTGCGCTGCACTGCACCCTCGCCGGATATCGTTTTGTTATTTTCTTTATTGCTTCCTCTCTGCCATCCGTCCGTGACAGTGAAACCACGGTGAACGGGACCCGTTATATGTTTTAGCACTGCGGGAGAAGCTTTGGATGGAGTGCAGAAGCCGGATGCCGTGTTATCCTCTCCGACGACGCCGGAGCGAGCTCGCTAATTGACATATATAGTATGCTTGTTTGTGTGTGCGTGTGTCTGTGTGCATGGATGCACGTACATCAAAGCTAGGCAGTGCAACGAAGCTGCTATGTGAGCGTCTCTTATGGTGCGGGCTGCACTTGCTTCTCTGTTGGAACGTCTTTCATTTTCATTTTTGTGTCACGATCTATTTCTTCTGCTTGCTCCCCCTTGCACTCCCCAACGCCGCTGTGGATGTACCGGCGCCCCCCACCCCACCCCCCTCCCATCACGTGAACGATGGGGTGACGTTACAACAGCTTTTACTGTCTTCCTCTAAACTTAGTTCTTCTTGCATAACAGCGCCACTCTACGAAAAGGAAAATCACAGACGAAAGCGTTTACTTATCATTGTTTTTTAAAGCTTCGTTATCACAGGTACGCTAAGCAGACCCGTGACATCGTTCACCGTGAGTGGAAGCACAAGCGTCTGCGCCCCGCCCTTGCGATCAGCCAGCTGTTCTGCGGCTGTACCTTGCAGCCACTGGCAGCAACACCACTGCGCGGCGTGCCTCGCAACCACCCGAAGTATATAGTCGCCTTTATCCTCCGCATCCCAAAGCTAGAGAGGGAGACAGGCACACGCACTCGGAGAAACGTCAACAACAACAAGACCGAGCACTTGACGTGTCACGCCCAAATGCCGAACACGCCTCATCCGCGCACGTGGCGCAGTCCCGGCACCACGGAGCGCTACAACTTCCAGCGTGATCCAGCGTTCATGGAAGAACGCGTGCCTAACGTGAGTACCGTCGGCATGCCAACGGCAGCAGACATCGCGAAAAACAATGGTGTGCCGCCTGTTGCAATCCCATACATGATTCTGCATAACCAAAAGCGTCCAGACGGCACTGGCAAGCGCATCATTGCGCCGATGGTGGCGGGCTTCGAGTCTACATTCCTCGCCAACTCGCTGCAGAGTCTTCTGTGCCTGCCGGGGTGTGAGTCCGTCTTCATGGGGGAGCTCGCCAATGCCACGGCTGTCTCGCAGAGGAACGACGATGGCATGAAGGAACACGAGGAAGAGCCCGGCGGCATTTCAATGGACGAGGGTGACGCGCCGTCGGCACGCAGCTCTCCCCTTCCCCCACCCGCGCCTTCTACTAGTGAAGCGCATCATAATACAGCGGCGCGCACCCGCGCCTCCGGCACCTCCTCCCCCCGCTCCCCGTCCTCGGGTGGGTCAGACATCAACTCCCTAGGCCCTTCCGGCGAACTGGATGCCATGACCACCGAAGAAGTGGCCGACAGCGTTGCTGGACGTGCTAGGGACGGCTGCGCATACCGTGAAAGCAGCGGTGAGAACGAAGTGGGTGAGGGGCACCGCAAAGCCACGCGGGTGCTGCGCGGCGGTATTCGCTGCCATGGCAATGCCCGCGTCAAGACGGTGTTCTCTCACACCTACGCGAACTTTGTGTTGCAGCACCTCGACGATGGTGAAATTCAGCTGAAGGCGCCCGCGCAGCGCAGCACGTCCGCGGCGGGAGTGACACACCAACTGCTCGACGAGGCGGGTGAGTTGGAGACACTGCGCGGGCAGACACCGAACGTGCCGCGCTGTCTGGCTCCTGTGGCGCTCCCCGAGGAGCAGCGCGAGAGAAGCACCTGTCGGAGCGGGGCGGCCGCGTTGGAAGTCGGCAAACTGTTTGCGTCCACCCCCCACTCCCCGTCACGCATCACAAGTGCGGGAGGCGAAGTGGCAGCACACAAGAATAACGATAGCAGCAGCGTGTCGGTGGTGGCCCCCTTCGATGACGCAAAGATGCTGCTGACGACGTCCGAGCACAGCTGCTCCGACAACTCTCCGACGCCGAGCAGCGCGGACGGAGATGAGGACGCGGACGGCGCCCACGTGCCAAGCAGCAGCGAAGAGCGCGAGGCGGAGATGGGCGGCGGGCCGCACCACCACCGCGGCGCAAGTGCCCCCTCGCACGCGCTGGCCGGGGAGACGCGGGTGGGCGTGCGTCACGGCGCACAGGACGGGCGGCGTTTTACCTGCTTTGCGAGCAACAGTGTTGTGAACATGCCGGAGTACCACTTCCCCCGTTTGGAAAGCGATGACTTGGTGGAGCTGACGGCTTTCATGGTGGTGCGCAGCTCCGTCCAGCCGGATGAGGCCGTAGACCTAGACCTCGCGACGCACATCCTTGGCGACCCGCACGCCGTTGCACGGCTTCCGCCGGAGATGCGCACCGCTGCCGTGAACCGTGCGGCGCGGCTGATGGAGGCGGCAGTGTTTCTCCAGATTTAAGCGCATGGATTTAACATTAAAGAAATCAAAGAAAGAAGAGAACTGAAAGTGCTGAGGGCGGTGTGGCAGTTAATCTCTTTACAGGGGTTTGTGTCTGCGTCGCCCTGCCTTCGTATTTTGTTTTATATTCTTCCTTCTTTCAGGCATGTACAGTGGGCGCAAATGCTCTTGGACGTCAACGACAGGGTGGATGCTGCGTGGGGGGGGGGTGCGCTTGAGAGCGGCGCCTGATGAAGGGAGGCATGTGTATGACCGGGCACCGTCTTTCTTTGCTTTGCTTTCTTTTTGTCACGCTGGGGGATCGGTGTGGTTGTGGCTGCTCCGCATGTCTTTGCCGGTTAAATGGGGCTGTGCGCTGTCTCTTGCCCGCCATTCCCTCTCCCCTTGGTGCGGTCTGTCGTTGTTGTACGCTTTGCTTTTTTTTTTGGAGAATAGAGAACGAAGAAAACGCCCCTTCCTCCATCCGTGCGCTCCCGCACTGGGCAAATGGCGGTTGGTGGGTTTTGCCGGCTGGTTGGTGCCGCACGCTCTTCGTTCGCGTGTTTCACTTTCGTTTTTCATGTTTTTCTTTTTTTTTATGTTTTCCGTTGTTGTTGTCTTCCCCGTTGTTCTTCTTAGCTGCCGCCGGTTTTCTTCGAATTGCTGCTTTCCTGGTCAGCGATGGTGGCGTGAAGTCCCGTCTCTGCCCAGTCGTTGTGTTGCGTGCGTGAGCTCGCCGTTGACCCTCCTAAAGCCTATGATGATGTTATTTCCTCTGTTGTTTTTCGGTTGTTTGCTTTGAGTTTACACAACTATATCCGCCCCCCGCCGGCCATTGAAACATGCAGAACAAAGGCGGTGGTATGTAGATAACAACGCGCGGAGAGCATGTAGTGCCGAGGGAGAGGGGGGGGAGGGAGAGGGAGAGGTATCGTGCGTGTGAGTGGACGAGAGGGACGGAGGAAAGCGTCATCTTCAGCACGTGTGTTCTACAATCCTGTTGGCTACGTGTTTACAGAAACCCCTTAACACCTGCACGCACGCCAGCATCCGTGTCGCGTGATAAGAATCCGTGTCTTTGTTTTTTCTTGTTGTCAGCGACGCTGGTATCTGCCCGAACGTAAGAGTAAAAATGTGAAAGACGAGAACGCATCTGTGTGAGTGTGGGACGGCACACGTACACAGAGCGGAGCACTGTAGCCCAACGCACACCCTGCGCTCTGTCTGCGGACCTCTTCCTCCACACTTTGCTACATCTCTCTGTTCGTGTTGTTCGTCTTTGGTTTCCCCTGCTGCTCCCAGCGTCGTTTTCTTCTCTTATTCTTCTTATGTTTCTCTCTTCCCGCTGCGCTGCAGTGCCATGCTAGCCAGCATTCGTTTGTTTGTTGTTGTGCTTTGCTTCTGTGTGTATGTGTTTCTCGCTCCTTTATCTCTCCATTTCCGGCTTTCTGCGTCGGGCGAGTGTTACCACAGCGGCCCCCTCGAGTTGGCGGCTGTAACGGATCTGCTCTCCACACACACACACACACACACACACACACGCACACGCACATCTAGCTTCGCTTCTTGGCCCGACCAGTAAATATAAAAAGGAGAACTGCTTTACTGGGGAGCTGAGAGGAGTAGAAGAGAAGCTAGGCGCATAGACAGGCGCATGGCTGGGTGTGCTTGTGTGTACCACCGCTACGTGTGTGTGTGTGCTCTGTGCTGTGTGCGCGTGGGTGCATCAGGCTCCTGTCCCTTTCTACCTTTTCTTTTACTTCTTGTTGCTGAACCTCCTGTTATTGCATCATCACCGGCCGCTTCAAAGACAATAGGTCTGTAGACGACGCACGGCTGTAGGGGGGCAAGTGGAGGAGGTGGTGGGGAGGCCTCCAGGGGGGACGTTGCGGAGGCGCTCTCCCTGTGGACGGCTCACTTCACCCACGATGAGCGCTAAGAGAGCTAACAGCGACATTTCCCTGTGCCTCTACCGCTACGGGCACTGCAGAAGCCTTTCAGCTCGGATGTACCCTTACTGCTTTGTTAAAGAAAGAAAAGTGCTGGCGAGGCCGTCATCTGCTCATGTGCCAAATCCCAGCCTCTGTGTGTACGTGTCTCGCCCTCCCCCCCCCCTCTCCTCCCGCACCTTGCAGCACATCGCTCCGCCGCCAACACCGCCCGGTAAGCAAAATATATATATGTAAAGAAGCCCAGCTGGAAGACACGTCGCAGCGCGCCGAGCTCTCACCTCGCGGATATCAATCACCGCTGGGAACACAGAAGAACAGCTTCTCTGAAGAAGAAAAAGAGATGGGGGAGCCGCTTGTTGTCTCTATCTCGGCCAACGCAGCCGGCAGCTCCGCCAAGGCGCTCAGCTACGTCGCCCTTCGCAGCCACGAGGGGAAACACGTTATTCTCCCTGTCGCCGCGGCAGCCGGCTCCCGCGTTCTGCATGGCCTCTTTCAAGGTCTGAGTGTCATGCAGCTGCACCAGTGCGCCGCGGCCGTCTCTGAATCGGCGAACGATGAAGTCCTGCCCGCAGCCGCGCAACCGCCGTCCGAGGGCTCGCCGATTCCCACCGTCGATGACGACAAGGCGGATGAAGAGCAGGAGAGGGGCGCAAAGGAAAGTGGGAGCGAGAGCGCGGACAGGGACGGGGCTGCATTTCACAGCTACGCCGCCACCTTTCCCGCAACCGTGGTGTGTCAACCACCCTCTGCGCTTGCGCCATCCCCTCCGTTCTCGAGTAAACTGCTCGAGGTGCCGCTGCGCTCGCTAGAGACGACGACGCTGGCCCGCGTTGCGGAGTTTTTAGTGGTGAAGTGCACGCTGGCGAGCAACCCGCACTTCCTGCACACGGCTGACGTGTTCAGCGACCTCGATCGCACGTCGGAGAGAGATCAGCTTACGGCGATGCAGCTGCTGTTGGGTGCGGACTTCCTCAACTGTTAACTGGCCGTCCAGCCTATCCAATGTGTTTTTCCGCTTCTCTGCCCTTGCCCCATGAAGCTGCTGCTCGCTGCGGTGGCGATTGCGCTGTAGCGGGTGTGAGATTCGCACTCCCTCTCTACTCTGAAAAAAAAGGGGGGGCTACGCTTGTATTTCTATTGGTTATCGCCCCCCCGTCTCTTGCTTTCACGCCTCTATTATCATTGCTCTCTTTGTTTGCCCCCGCGCCTGTTGCCAGCCTCGATGCCACACAGCCGCCGCTGTGGTGCACCCCCTGCGCCCGTTGCCCGCAACGGCATCCTCGATAGAACACAGTGAAACGCGGCCTGCGTCGTTCTGAGAGGAGGGTGCCAATTCTTGCTTTTGTTTGTTTGTGTCTGCATGTGTGAACATCCGTGAAGCTGGGCAAGCACGACCTCGAGTTCTTCGTCGTTGCTGTTGTGGCCCGCCGCCTCCAAGGTCAAACAACCGCAGGGGGGGGGGCGGGGCGCGTACGCCCTGCGCAGTCGTCTTCACCCCGACTGTCCCCACACGCAGCGCCTGCCTGCTTTTTGTAGGACGCTTTGTGCGTGTGTGCGTGCGATGGAGTAAAGAGGCAACTGCGCTGGTGCGTCTCGAGACCAGTTGGCGCCAGCCAAAGAAGAAAACATCAAGGAGGGGGATGGATTTGCGGTAGGCAGGCAACTGCGCTGCTCCATTCGACTTCACTCCTGCATTCAACTCCGCTTCCTCCCCCCCTTCTTCATTCACGATGCACTATGCACATTCAACCCCCGCCCACACGCACGCGCACCGTTGATGCCGGCTTTTCGCGTGGCACATTCTTAGTTCAATTCACGGTAGAGCGAAGAAACGAGAGGGAAACACACCGAGCGCGCTTCGCGACGAGTAGTTAGCCCCTTCGCCCTCCCCCCACTCCTCTCTCCTGCACGTCGAGCAGACGCTGCCATGCAAGCGCCAAACAGGCTTTTGACTTTAGACCCCCCCCTTTCATCATTATTTCTCGCTGTTCACTCGCTGCTGACGGCAGTTCAGCAGCGCCATCACATCGTTTCTTTAATTTTTTTATCCGATTTTTTTTTTCTTTTTAGGGTCTTTCATTGGTTGCTCCTGCGTTGTGTGTCGCCCCACCCCCACCCCC
>LJSK01000247.1:22761-35231 GCA_001299535.1 Leptomonas seymouri
TCGCTGTTGTTGTTGTTGTTGCCCTCGCTTCGATCCGCCCTACGACTCACGCCAGCAACGCCGCTGTTCTTTTCTTTGTGCTGTCGTCGTCAGCGTTGGCGTCGCGTGTGCGATCCGCCCCGCCCCGCCCCCCACTCGGGTCTCCTTTGTTGCGGTTGTTTTTGCTGTTCTTCAAGGTGGCGGCACGGCGGCACACGCCTATACATCAGTCAATCCATTCATCCATCAATCGGTATATAGATATACTCATTTTGATTTTTGTTTCGTGTGGAGAGACCAAACCGCCTTTTTCCTGTTGGTTGTCACATCCCGAGGTCGCCCATAGCCACAGAAAGAGAGGCAGAGAGAACGCACAAGTAGAGATGGGAAACGGGTCTTCCAGCAACAAGAGGGCCGGGTCGGAGCGGCCTCCGTCGCGCCCGCACTCCGCTGCCGGTGGTGCGCCACGCAAGCAGCACATGCTCGCCAACCAGGCACCCCGTCGCCCCACCAGCAGCTTCCGCTCCCCGGCGGCCGCCAGAGCGGCTGCGTTGGCGCGGCAGAACGCACTGCACAGCGCGGAGGCGAAGTCCATGGCGCTGCAGCGTGCCGCCGCGCAGCGCCGCGCAGAGATCAACCCTGCGGAAGACGAAGCTATTCGTGCGTTTACCAGCAACGCCGATCCCAAGTCGCTGCGCGTGTTGCAGCTGATCCAGCAAGCCGACGCCGTGCAGAACAACCCGGCCGAGAAGTTGCGCGTTCTGCGGCAGTGCTACCCGCTGTTGGAGGAGGTGCCGAAGGAGCGCTTTGACCAGCTCGCCGTCACCGTCTACCAGCTAGAGGGTGACATCTACCACCAGCAGATGGACATTCAAAGCGCGAAGGACACCTTCAGTCGTGCCATCACGCTGGCCGAGAAGCGCGTGGCGCGGCAGGACGCAGACATGTACGTGGTGCTGAAGCGGTATGTGCTGGCGATGATCGGGCTGGCGCGCATCTGGTATGACCACGAGCGCGACCACCAAGGCTTTCAGTTTGTCGATCGCCGCCACCCGAAAATGCCGGCAGTGGACGTGGCGAACTCCGAGGACAGCCACTCGTCGCTCGGCTCGCTTGAAAGCAGCCTTTCGTCTGACGGGGGCAGTGTCTTCAGCCTCAACGTAGCCCTTCTGCGCTCCATGGCGCCCCGCCCCCCTCGTCGGCAGACCGGGCCGCTCTTCACCCGTCTGAAGCTGAAGGCCCCGCACACGGTAAAGAGCTCCCTGTTCACCCGCGAAGACGAGTTTGTGCTGCACAGCCACATTACCCGGGAGCTGGTGGCCTCGCCATGCGAGCTGCTGCTGCTGCGGTGCTGCGAGGTCGTGCAAATAGGGCACAACGCGCAGTCGGAGCTGCTCATCCCGCCGCAGATTGAGCTGGCTCAGATTTACGAGGACTTGGCCCTCTACAGCAGGGCCTTGCTGCTGGTGCGTCGCTGCCTGGGCATCCTCTGCAGCGTCTACGACTACGACCACCCGTGGGTAATACAGCTCCTCCAGCGCTCTGACCGACTGAAGGAGCTGCTGGACAATCAACTGCGCAACGAGAGCGCCACCAAAATTCAGGCGACCTGGAAGATGCACAAGGCGATGCAGGCGTTGGCCGATACGCTAGGGCACCCGGTGAAGCGGCATCAGTGGATTCCCCAAAAGTACCGTGCCACACCCGATCTCGACTACCTCGGCGACTTTATCGGAGACATGCCGGACAACGGACTGCTGGGCGAGGGCAGCGAAGCGCCGAAGGATCCCAGGGCAGATCTGCAGGACCCCAAGACATGGGCAGTGGTGCCGCAGACCGTGCCGGTGCCGGAGGTGCCGCTGAACAGTGGCCACCCTCGCCGCGACTCGTCCTACGGAAATGGAGGGATGGAGCCACCGTACCCAACCGCGCTGGCGAACTACGCCCCGGCCGAGCATCGGGAGGGAGGCGAAACTTTCACAGCGATGGTGTCCAACGCAACCGTGATAGGCACGACACAGGACACGCAGACGGACACAGATGTACAGCACACCGAGTTCGGGGATGTGCTGACGGTACGCACAACGACGGTGACCAAGACGATCACCGAAGACTTAGCCCGTAGCGATGAAGACGAACAGGAGGAAGAGGGGCCGGAGGACTACGAAGACGACGAAAGCACCGACAGCCCACGCGAGGTAGCGCCACCGCAGCAGCAGGCGTCACTGCCACCGCCGCCGCCGCCACCACCACCACCACCGCACGAAAGCCTCTACTCCGACGAAGACGACGAATTCCAGGATATGGAAGAGGACAGCTACGACGACGAGCACCGGGAAGAGGAGGAGGAGGAGGACTCACAGAACTCGCCACAGGACACGTCGACGGATGCCCAGCCATCATGGCTCCCGCATCCGCCGTACGTCGACGCCTCGGCCCGCGCACTTCAATCCCCTCCGAAGTCTTCGCTACTGCAGACGCCAATGCCAACAACGCGGGAGCAGCGGGTGTGGCAGACGCAGTCACAAGCGCACGCTTCCGCGCCTTCCGTTGAAGTGGAGCCACCGCGGGTGCAGCCCACGCGGAGAACAAAACAAATTCCGGTGCAGCCACTCAGCGAGGCAGTCGGCACACAGAAGCGCGTCTCACCGCTCCCACTGTCGTCACCCGCTGCCACCCCTTCACCCGTAGCGGCGTCGCTGCCACGCCACCCATCCTCGACGCAGCAGCAGCCGCGGGGAGTCCCCCTTCCACCCTCCACATCAAGGCAGCCACGCCAAGCCGCCGCCGGCACACAGTACGAGGTGGAGCCTAGCACAAACGGCGAATCGATCTCCCCTAAGTTCAGGCAGCAGCAGCGGCAGCCAATCGTGTCTCCCCACGCAGAGGACGACATCCCCTCGTTGGTGATGCACGGGAGCCTTCCAAAGAGAGAGAAGGAGAGGGCTCCGAGCGAGCGGCATGAAAAGCAGCCTCAGCCGTCGGAGAGTGACTACGGTGAAGACAACGACAACCGTGCGGAGGGTGACGCAGTGGAGGGGGGCTACCTGCCCCCAGCAGCCCCGCCACGGGTCTACACTGCCGCAGTGGTGCACAACTCCAAGCGGGAGCCGCTCCGCTGCCTCGTGGAACCCGGCGAGGTGTACCCGATGGACGCAAACGGCGCCCCCATCTTCCTGCCCCCGATGCCCCACCGAGCCGGCTTGGGCCCAAATGGGCTGCCTCAGCCGCCGAACGCGGAGAAGGGCCAGCTGGCCGTGCGCGTCCGCGGCCGCAACGGTGGGCAGCGCAATGGAGGTGCGCTGCACCCCTGCGACCCATACCAGATGGAGCCGGATACGCAGCCCGGCATGCCGATGGCGCTGCCCTCCCCGGCAAACGGCTACCCGCGGAACACGCAGAACGCACCGTTGCTGCCCCCGCCACCCACGAAGAAGGTAACGCGTGACCACAGGACTATCACGACGCGTATTACCCGCATGTATCGCCGTAGTGGTGTGACTGATAGCGAGGACGGCACAGAGGCTGACAAGGAGGACGAGGGTGTGCATGTCTTTGAGCACGAGAGCGGCAGCAGCTGGGAGACGAGCGGTAGCGTGAGCTGGGATGCGAGTGGCAGCAACCGCAGCGAGGTCTCTGGCAACGGAAAGCCACCCGCCAGCGAGGCATGTACCCCGTCAGGGTGCACGAAGGTGATCACGCGGAACCCAGACGGGACGAGCACGGCTGTGCTCAACAGCAAAAACGGCAACAACCGCTCTCCAAAGGCCAATCATAAGCGGGCTGCAGGAGCGCAGAAGCCGCCCCGTGACCACAGCGACGACTCGGTGAAGCCGGAGATCGTTAACTCCTCCGTGGCGCACCATGTGAAGCATAGACGTCGATCCAAGACGACGAAGACTGTGCGGCACCTCGATGACTCTACGGAGTGAGAGCCATAATCTGACCACAGTGCAGCTGACTGCGCCGTGAGCCACCTGAAGTTTTCAAAGGCGGCTGCGTACATATATAAAGGGTACTCTTCCTCCTGCTGCGTCTGCGTTTACCGTAGAGAGTCTCGTGTCTCCTCTGTGGACAAGGGAAATCGCACGCGGCTGAGCGGGTCGGCAAGGTACGCTTTCAGTGGGCTGAAAACGCTTTGCGGGCTGCTCCCACGCCCTTAGAACCCCCCCCCCTCCTCCCCTCCCGGGAAATATATATATATATATATATATTACCGAAGAAAAAAAGAAAATGGGGGAGAGAGCCGACACCCTGCACTTCGTCCTGTGCCCACGCCAATGCGGGGCCCATCGCCTCTGTTCTGTTTTTTTTCTGTTTTTCTTTCCTTGCTGCTGTTGCTGCTGCTGGTCAATGCTGGCATGGTAATGTTTGATATGGTCCCCCACCCCCTGAGCACCGTTGCTCTCGGCGCCCCTTGCTGTTCGCGGTTGTTGTTCCTATATATATATATATATATATAATTCTAGCTCTAGAGGCACGTGACTGACCTTATCGTCGTGGATGCCGCCCCTCCCTCCCTCTTCTTCTTTTTCATCGTTCTTGCCATCATTGACGTACTTCCACCACTTTCACTGCCGGTCGGTGTGGTGCCCGTGTGTCCCTGTTTCTTCTTCTTCGTTATTATTTGTGATTCCTCTTTCTTCATCAGCTTTTTGAATGCCGACATGTAGACCGTGTAACGTGAGACAAGACGCACGCCATTTGTAATCCTCTTTCCTCGTTGCTACTCCCCCTCATAGTCCTTCCGTTGCTTTAGAAATGCCTTCAGTAGATGTGTGTAGGCGCGCCTGCGTGCCGGTGGTTTCCGCAGTTCCATGAGCCATCTACCTCCCCAAATAGGTGTTGCAGCTTATTAGCAATAATATCTATGTATTTATATGTATATGTATTTATATGTATATATATATATATATATATATATATATATATATATAGGGGATCTTCTATAGAATGAAGCTGTTGTCGCCCCGTTTTCTGCATCACCTTTTTTTTTGTATTATGCGTCTGTGTGTGTGTATGTGTATGTGTGTGTGTGTGTTTGTGTACGCTTCATGCGCCCCCTTCCCTCGGTCGTCGCTGCGTTTCTTCGTCGCTTTACATCCTAATAGAGAGCCCTCACCCCCACACACCCACAACGGGCGGCAGCACCGAGCAGCCCACAGGCATGAAATGAAATGTTACGAATAAAGGGTTTGGTCCCAGCGCGCCCCTCTCCCCCTTCAAGCGTGCGTTTTGCATTTGAGAGAAGTCTTGGCAACGCTACAGCGATGTTGACGCCCCAACCCGCCGTGGCGTGCTTCCGACTTTCCCTCATTTGCCTCGTATGGTAGCAGCCGATGAAGTAAGCCGTACCCTTCTCCGAGTGCGCACGGGCTGTTCTCGTTCGCAGTCACAATGTCTGATCTGTCCAACATACTCTCTCAACCTGAAGAACTCCCCTATGTCTTGCTGTTGTATCGTCATGGCGTCGTTTGTATGCTCGTTGCTCTCTCTCCCCCCCCTCCCTTCTTCGCCTCTTCCTTCGCAGCGCTGCGGCGGCGCCGTTGCCTACCGTACACATCAAAAGTTTCAAAGACATACGCGTGAGTTGTGTTGGCTCCTCTTTAACAGGCGAAGAAATATTTATTGCATCCACAGCTACACAGGGCACACCATGCGTGGCCCTCTTAATTGCGTCCACACGCAGCCCAACACGCCTGCACGGGGGGATAGCAACAACGCATACGCCAGCCACGGCACTTCGCAGGACAGATATGTAGATTACACTGGCTACAGCAGTGACTCGGCGGATCGCTTGCACCGCCGCCAACAACCGTCTTTGAACTCCACCCAGCGAGCGAGCGACAGCCAACAGTCTTCCCCACTCGACCGGCAGCAACAGCTATCACGTTACTCGCGCGATCTAGCGCCGCCCGTGAACGATCGCCTCGGCTCGGCTGTGTGTACCTTACAGAATACCTACACCGACACGCAGATGCACCAGACAGGCTACGGCAACGTGCTGACAATTCGCACGACTACCGTGACACGCACCATTACAGAGCGTCTGGTCCGCAGTGACGAAGACGAGAGCAGCGGTGACGACGATGGAGACGCGCGCCAGGTAGGGCAACCCCAGGATGGTGCGTACACCGGCCGATAGGTCCGGCCCTTGTCTGGGCGGCAGCCGCTGCGGCAGATATCCTTCTGCTACGAGTGCAAGGCGGTGGTCATTGAATATGGTCGGGCGTGAGGTGCCTCTTATTTATTTTTGTGTTCTTGAAAAGACGCTACATGTGCGTGTCTGAGACTGAAGACGGCCCACATCATTTCCCGCTTCATCTTAGCGTCAACTCGTTGTTCCTCATCGTTTCCTTTATTTTATGGTCCTAAAATGAATTTGTCGTGCTTTTGTTTTTGTTTTTGTTTTTTCTTAACTTTTAACTTACATGATATAGGCTTTCAGGCGGTCGTTGTCGCGTGGAGAAGGTCTCCCTGGGGAAAGATACGAAGGGGGGGATTGGGGGCAGCGCGTACGTGTCTGCCTGATCCACCGGCAACTTCTTATTTTCTTTTTGGTTGCTTGTTTTGCGTAGTCCACGTCCTCTTCGGCGATACCCTTGCTTTCAACTGTGCTGTGATGGTGGTTGCGCGTCTTTGCGTTCCACCAGCAGGCGTGTGCCGCGAAGAAGTGGGTGAGGAAAGCGAAAGAGACAAGGCGAGCGCCGATAGGCAGGGAACAGCCGCCGCCGTATTCATCGGTCGCGTGCGCATGTGTCTGGATATGGCTGGGTGTGGCTCTTTGCCTGCTGCACACTTGCACTTCAACATATATATATATATATATATATATATATATACCTTCATGCATAAGGGGGGAGCTGGAATGAGACTTCTCTCTCCCTCTCTTCAACAGGCCATGGCAGCCGCAATACAAATCCGCCCTCCCTCCTCCCTTCGCTTGGTGTCCCACTTCTTCTGTTCATCTTCTTCGTCTATGCCCTGATGCGTGGCGTTTCCCCACCACCACCCCACACATTCACCGCCCTTTTTCAGGTGTAGCACCAAAAAAAAAAGAAAACAAACTTTTTTTCTTAAAGAAAACTACGGAGAGCGCAGAACAGAAGACGGACGGCGCGGCCGCCAAACAAGCACGACAAAAGGAAATATATTTCTATATTTATATTTCTAGCAGCCGGGGTGTACGGCACGCCTCATTCATTTTTTTTTCTTTTCTTTGTTGCTGTTGCTGCGGGAGGACTGCTGTTTTCTCTTCTTTCGCCTCTCGCTGTTATCTGCTAACGCCTCTATCATTGTAGATTTTTGGAAGGGGTGTGATAACGCCACGCCGTACGTTGGTCTTCTTCTTTTGCCCCCCCCCCCCACACACACACACCCGCACACACAAATACAAACACAAACACACTCACGACTAGCATCACCTTGTTTTCGGGGGGGTTGCATTGTTGTGCATATTCGCTGGTGTTTAGCTGTTTGCTTGTTGTGCTGATCTTCCCGCTACTTTCCTCCTCCAAGGCGCCCCTCAATCCGCTGGCCCACGACGTGTTTGCTCTGTTTTCTGCAGCGCCAGGCCGATAATTATTTTTATTTTTTTATTTTTGGAGGAGAAGCCCGCCAACAACGCTGCGCTGCCGTCGGGATCTCACCGAGTTTGAGAGTGGATCGAGTCGAGGCGAAAGCGAGAAAGCGGTGTAGAAGCATAAAGCACACGGTCCCCTTCTCTTTTTGCAGGTGCTCTTTTCGATTTCCAGTTCCCCCGTTTGACGTAGCGAAAGGCAGTAGACGCCACCACGCATCAGTCAAGCTAATTGTTATTATTATTTTGGTGTTGCACCGCTCTTCGGTGGAGCCACGATACCAAGATAAGTGATTGCACAGTGCCATCCACATCAGTTGGGTGAGCCCCCTCGTAACGCACTGCAAAACGCTTGTGCACTCTTTCTCGCGGGGTACACGTGGACGTAGTGCTTGCCCTCTTCTCATATCTCTCTCGCTTTTTGTTTGTTTGTTTGCTCCCCACTTTAGCTAGGCGATGTCAGCGATGCGGGTGAACCCCTCACAGAGTAGACGAGTCCACGAGAGTGGCGGCACCAGTGCCGGGTATCCTCCTCGCTACCCCTCCGAATCTAATAGTCTTGCGGCCAGCACGGCGCTCCTCGTCCCGGCGCGCGATGGACACATTGGCGACAGCAGCAGCAGCTTCCCCCTGCCACGTCCGTCCAAGGCCCCATCCCCTACCAACGGCACAAACGCCTCGTCCTCCGTGTCCTACGACGGCAAGCGTATGCACCGCGCCAACGGTCCCTCCGGGCCGGAGTTGGATTTAAACGGTAGCACTCACCTGCGCATGCAGTCCCAGCGCGCGGGTAGCGGCAGCTCGTTCTTAGTCCGGGATGGCATTCTGCAGACGTCCCCCTCGTCCTCACGACCGCCCAGCGGTCAGCGTGCGCCGGGCGGCGGTAGTGGTGGCGGCGGTCCGCTAAGCAGCCACAGCCGTGATGGAACGCTGCTGAACGGCGTGTTGCTCGGCAGCCTCGCCGGGTATCTTCCTGTGCCGGCGGTGGCGTTGGCTAACGCCAGCGCCGCGCAGCAGCAAAGCGCGGGCAGCCCACACGCCGACTCCCCCCGAGTGAACTCCATGATGCGCAGCGACACGGCCAGTGCTGGTCCGCCGGACGTACGCACCAGCTCTCAGTCCATCACGGTGCTGAAAGTCACTCGCAACGGTCAAGTGCAGGATGATACAAGGCCGCCCTCCAGCGCGTCGATGCATATAAACGGTGCTGTGACGACGGAGGACGTCCTCGGCGGCCCGGCCGTGCCTCCACGCAGAGCTTCGTTCAACCAGGTTGACAGCGGACGCCCTCGTGCGCCACCACCGCGGGTGCAGTGGGAGTCCATCGTGCCGATTCCTCTCTCAGATGCGTCCACCTCCACCAATCTCTCGGCCCCCTCTCCCAACGGGATGCCGCCGTCGAGTCGAAAACGCCAGCAGAGCCCGCAGCAGCAGCAGCGGGGTGGCCACCACATCTGTGCAAACACGTCCGGTGGCCAATCGGGCTCACGCGCGAGCACCGCCGCACCGACTCAGCAGTCCCTCTCGTCCCCTGCGCCACCTTCTGTTCACAACACCCCGGCTTCCACACAGAACCGACGGCATCAGCAGCCCTCACCGCGACGGGAACAGCACCATGGCGAGCTCGTGGCTATCGCAAGTGCACCCCGTCCTGCGGCCTCTGCTAACGGTCCTTCTCCATCTGCGCAACACCACCACGGTAGCGGTCGCGTCGCCGTCCTCCATCACCGCCCCTCGCCCGCTGCCGTGGCTCGGCCGGAGGGAGATGGCGTGGGTGGCATCCGTTACGGGCCCCCCGTCTTGCAGGTCTCCACCACGACCCTCACCAAAACCTGCAAGAAGGTGCGGTATCTGCGGCCAGATGACCTTTTCGACCCCGACGCGCCGGACCCGACTGACAAGGGCGGTCTCACCGAAGCTGAAGAGGAGGCGCTGCTGGATCCGGTGAACTTCACACGCGCAGCGGACGGCGTGGCGGGCCTTTACCCGATGCTGCTGCGGCGCCCAAGCGCGCAAGGAGGGGACTTGCTGCGTGGGCGCCGCGGGTCTACGGGCCAGTCGGACGATAGCAGCAACGGTGGCCTTCGCCCAACTTTCTTGCTGGACGACGGCAATCGCTGGGCCAGGGAAACGAACCGCCCCACCGTGGCGACGACGAGCGACCCGACCGGCGTGGCCCTGACGCAGCTGCCGTCGCCCTGCATCTTGATGAAGGGGAAGAACACTCGCAGCCGCGAAGCGGCAACAATGTCGCCCTTCCCCGCCTATCAGAAAGTTGTCGACGAGGAGAGTGGCACGGCAGCCGCTGGAGGGTACTTACTGCAGCGTCACGTGCAGCAGATGGCCACTGGAAAGCAGCTCGTCGAGGGCACCGTCTTCCAGCCACCACCCATGACGCAGCGCCAACGTGAACGCCGCGAGCGGGAGGAGGAGGAGGATCGGCGGACTGCAGCCGCCGCAGCAAAGAGAAATCTCTCCCCATCTTCGCACAAGACAAGATCTCCCACGGCGGCGGAGGTCAGCGATGTGAATCCACGTCGCGGACCGACGGATGCCTTGTACGAGGAGATCATCCGTAGAGCAAATCAGAATAGACGGGCTGCGCTGCCGACGAAGGTGCTTGTATCTCCCACGGCAGTAACCGCAGCAGGGGGCTCTACGGTGAAGACGCCCATGCCGCCGCTCGTGCCCTCGCCACCGGCAGCAGGAAGCAGTGCAGGTCGTCAGCGAGGACGCCAGTACCCAAACTCCGCCGAGCCCACACCCTTACACCAAGGGTCTGGCGTGCGCGCGTCTCCGCAGGACTCCCACGTCCCACATAGTCAGAAGCAGCAGGGGGCTCATCCGCCGCCGCGTTCGTCGTCTCAACAGTACATTACCAGCACCTACATCGAAGCTACGCCAAACGGCAGCGACACGCTCGGCCCACCGCAGGACTACTACTACACACCCATCACCGAAGCGATGTCATACGCACCGGCACAACCACCTCCGGATGTGCAGCATCAACAGCAGCAGCGCCCTCTGCAGGTGAGTCGTCCGCCGCTAGCCCCACCGTCGCCATCGTCCCTGCAGTCGCAGCACTCTTCACAGCGTCAGCGGCCTCCACCATCGGCTCAGCGCCGCATGTCGGAGCCTCTCCAAGTCAGCCCGCCACTACGCGAGCACTCACCTTCCTCAGAGGCAACGTCAGACCGCAGTGTGCACAGCACCACGATGAACATGCCGGGTTACACCACTGGCCGTTTCAGCAAGTACAACCTGCCGGGTACTGTCGTTGCCCCACCGTCTCCCGTCGCGGCGGGTGGGTCACGACAAGAGGAAACCGAGGGAGGGGTGAATCGCCAGCGTTACCACAGCGGACGGGCACCTGAGCGCGGTCATGCCACTGGTACGCGCCCTGCGCAACTGCACCCACCTCTACCACAGCAACAAGAGCCATCGATGCCAAGCCGTTCCGCTGCTGCCCATCGTGCCACCCAGCCATCCCCGGCGGTAGCCCCTGCTGCCCTAGCCCCAACAGCAACGAACGCCGTTGCAGAGTCGTACCCATCACCGTACGAAGATGACGACTACACAGATGACCGAGAAGACTACGCCAATGACCACAGCACCTACGACGAGGAGTCATGTCCTTTCGACGAGGACGAGCCGGTGACTGACGCGGGGGGCGGGCGCACGGTGGGGTGCAATAAGATCGGTGCAAGCAATAGCGCAGCCCTCGCCAACAACGCTATTGATTATAAGCCGTCGTCTGGCTCCGTCGGTACGGTAGTGCAACGCTCGCTCTTGGAGCAGTATGCCAACGGCGAAGATGAAGGCTCGCAGGACACCCTGCGAGGCATGCAACATGCGCGGCTGCAGCCGCAGCAGCGGCCCAGACAGCAACAGCAACAGCACGCACCAGCGGCTAGTGCGGGGCAAGTAGCGCGTGATCGCGCACTCGCACCGCCGCCGACAACATCGTCCTCACCAGTGCCTGCCGCAGCGAGCAAGCTGCGCGCGAAAGTGGAGGAAGAGGACGACGACATTTACGAGGAGGCACCTAGTCTGAAGTCGTGTGACACTGACACCGACACCCAGCCCATTGCTGTCTCGGAGCGCGGCTGCGACGAGCTGGACGAAGACGACGACCTCGTGAAGAAGGGCCCTCTTGTGCTGAAGCTGGGCGATGAAGTCTACGCAGAAGAGGGGTACGTAGATGAGGAAGGCGAAGCGCACGAAGAGGAAGAGGGGGAGGAGTAACGGCCTTTGCCGAAGCCGGCGAGGAGGCGGAAGAGCGGCATGGCGTACAATTCGTTAACTCGCCGTGATCGCCGCGTAGCATCGTTGGGCGGAGTCCGTGCAAAGGAGCCCTCACACACACACACACACACACACACGATATCTTTTCTCTATCTCTCTTTGCTTCGCTTCTTGATTTTTTTTTCTTCGTTGCTGGTGTTACTATTGTTGTTGTTGTTTGTTGTGTGTGGGTGTGTGAGGGGGGGGGATGCGTGCGTCCATGTCGTACCTTGAAATGAGAAGATTTAACCTCAGTCCATGCTCTTCTCTCCGCTGCCGTTGTTTTGATTGTTGTGCTCTCGTTGTTGCTGCGGTGCGTGTTGATGCTGTGGTGACTAGGGGTTCATCCATCATGGCAGACGTTCATAGTTCTTCTTTTGTCTTTCTCTTTGTATATTTATAGATATATATATATATATATATATATATATATATCTATGACCCCTCCTCGGTTCAATTACCTCGTAGAAACCGCCGACCTCCCCTCCCCACATTCCCCACCCGCCAACAACACCACCACCGCTTCTTGTTAACGGCCTTTGCCTATGGGCCCATCACGCATGTGCACACCCAAGCATCCTATAGACATGTAATATGCATACGTATATGTATACGTGTGTGTGTGTGT